>JAOTQJ010116439.1:0-10803 GCA_025642045.1 Solanum sejunctum
AAGGATAGTAGAGGGTAATGTCTAACACTCAAGCATTGGTGTAGCTCTCTTTGAAGCTCTTTATGGTAGGCATTATAGATCCTAGGTTAGGTGGTTTGAAGGGGGGAAATGGATTTTCTAGGTCTGGATTTGGTCATGGAAGGCTTACATAAGGTGAAGTAGATTAGGGAGTGATTGAAAACAGCCCAAAGTAGACAAAAGTCCTATTCCAACGTGAGGAGAAGAGATCTTGTGTTTAAGGTTAGTGATTAGGTTTTCTTTAAGCTCTCACTTATAAAGGGTATGGTTCAATTTGGCAAATAGGGGGAATTGAGCCCAAGGTTTGTGGATGCTTATAAAATTTTGAGGATAGGTAAGATTGCACATGAGTTGGAGTTGCCTATGGAGATGGACATGGTTCATCTGATCTTCTATTTGTCCATGTTGAGAAAATGTGTGGGTGACCCAAGTGCTATAGTGCCCTTGGAGGTTGTGCATTATGTAGAAGATAATTTGACCCATGAAAAGGTTGCAATGGAGATTTTGGATAGACAAGTGAAGAGGTTGAGAAACAAAGATGTTGCTTCCATCAAGGTCCTTTCGAGGAACCAACAAGTTGAAACTGCCACATTGGAAGCCGAGGCGGACATGAGAAAGTGATACCCATGTATCGTCCACTCTACTCAAGCCGAAGGTCCTAATTTAAGTCCCTTATATGATTTTAAGTCTTAAGTTGCAGCCCTTGTGTCATTTTGCATGCATTTATGTTTATGTTGACATGTTTAAGGTGATCTTTGTCATTTATGTTGAGATTTTTAAAAATAATGTTTTAATGCATGTGTTGCATTCATATTAGGCTGAAATCTTCATGATAACTTCTCTTATGTATGTTTCTTTGACATTCGGGGATGAATGTTCCAAAGTGGGAGATATTGAAATTCCACCAAAAGCCCCAAAAATATGATTTGGAAATGCCCATAATTATAATTTTCATATATCTCAAAGTCATACGTGATATCGAAATTCGACTCCATACTCTTGATCAGGGGAAAAAATTGAGTGTGAAATGGGTATAACCTAGGTTTTAAAAGACCCGTAGAGAAAAATGATTTTCGCTAATTTTTTACAAACCAGTAGGGGTTCGCGATGGCTCAGCGACTCAGACCCATCGCGAAGCATTGTTAGCACTTCCTTTATTTCCTATTTTGTCCTAAGGGCACTAGGGTCATGGCCCCATGCCCATTTTACACTTGAAATATCCCACACATAGCCATTTTCAACTCCATATCACTCAAAAACCCTCTCTAAAACTTCTCAACCATTTTATCAAAAATTCCCATCCAAATTCAAGTGTCTTAAGCTTAATACTAGATATCAAGAAGTCCATTCAAGCTTCAAGTCCCCTTCTAGTCAACAGAAAGGAATTCCCAAATTTTTGTATGTGAGTTTCATCATTGGGTTATTTCACATATGGAGCCCAACCTTCCTATTTTATGAAAATTGCATGATTTAAAGTTGTATTACTTATGGATATCTACTAGTATAAAATATAAGCATGAAATATGTTGGGGTTTCACCAAATGTTGTTGATTTTGCAGGAATATCTATTTTAAGCTTATATCATGAGTTAATCTTTGTCCATTGAGACTATACATGATTCAAGCTATGAAATCTATGAACTATTGTGAAGTTTTGATATGATTTCAAGTTACCTATAATGATGTTTTACCAAGATGTTGGTGGGCTGATTTACATGACTTTAACATCCATTGATTTTACTATTTCATGATCTATACTCTTGCATTTTGCACGATTTGAACATGTTCTCATATATGCCCACCAAGTGTTTGATTAATTATCAAGTCAAGGATTCTCAAGTTATTTATATGGTGTACAAGTCAAGTGACTTCATGATGAATACGGGCTATCAAGTATGTTTTAAATTCATGAAATTCTCTATGACTATGCAAGTATGAAGTTAAGCCCTATTTTCAAGATTTTACTTCTTGTAAGCCATTCATGTTAAAGCAAGGGTTCATGTATTACTGATATAATCTCATGTTTTGAAGTTAGGCTTACCATTAAAGAACTTGTATGTTTAAGAGCTACTCATGTCATATTTCTATGTTTCTTACAAGTTATTAAAGTATGATTATTTTAAGTATTCTGTGGGATTAAACTTAGCACCGATGGATTGGATGTTGGCATAGACTATCTTCAAGGGTCCATATTCCTTTCCCTAAACTATGTGCCAACATAGAATTATGTTATACCCTTTGCTATACTAGTGGATCCATTTAGTGAACTATACTATGAAATCCACCTCAAAATGGGACAGCTTCCCACAAGAGGGGTTACTTCTCAAAAATGGGACACGCTACCACAAGGTGAAGTATGGTTTACCTTGCCAAGTAGATCACCTCTTTACCAATAAGGGGTAATCATCAGGATTCCTAGTTGTAGCTCACTAGCTTTTATTCTTTGTTAGTTAAGGTCTCTTCCCACATATGTATCATGTGATGTGCAAGTTGAATGTGTTATAAGCATATTTTACTTTAAGCATTGATCATACATGTCATATTGATATTATGCTTATTTATTTCCTATTACTATGCATTTTGACTATATTGGCTTATGTCTTGTTGCATTGCATACTACATACATAATACATTCAAATGTACTAATGGATATTTTATGCCTACATGATATACCATATAGGGACTGGAGCTCCTTTTGATCATCCTCCGCGTGGCTAGTGATATACTTCAAAGACAAGCTCGTTGAATCCTTATGTTTGGGACCCTACCTACTTTTCTTGCTCTTTTAAGACTTCTTTGTGTTGAACATTTGACATATTAAGGGTGAGCCCAGAAAGTGTGTTGGCCCCTGCTCCATTGCAAGTTAGAGGTGTATGTAATATATTATGATGTTACTGTGGTATGAGCTTGACTATCATGTTTTGTTTGTATTCAAGACTTCCCTTAGTCCCACTTTTGATTTTACATATCTCTTATTATTGTTTATTTTGCTCCTACGACCAAGGATGTGTGATTGATATGCTAAGAGACTTGTTTAGGTCCTTTTGAGTTCCCATTTCCCATGTCACATCAAGGACTTAGGCTTGGTCGTGACACCCGAATTAACTTTTAGGTTCTTTGGCATTCTCAAAGATTTGTTCAACATAATAGGAATGCAAGCTCAAAACTATTTCCTCATATACCAAGGCTTCATATGCAACCTGAACATCATCATGTAAGTCCTTTGTAGAGATAGTGGCCATCAAAGGGAGAAGTTATGAAGATAGCACTTTGGTATGAAGTGCATATCATATGACACATAAGGGATCGATATGCATTGCAAAAAAGATGGTAAGAATCTACTTATAGATAGGAGGAGACCCTAATTTAAGTAGGCATTCATGTCATCAGTGTCTAAGATGTTAGAACAATATATCATGATGATAATTGAAGACAAATTTAAGATTGTAATTGCCCTCCACATTAGTTACATCAGATAGGTGATCCTCCAAGCACCGGAGAACATTTTCCCAAAGAGATCTATTATAAAATAGATATACTAGAGTAATTCAACATTTGAAAGGGCATGCAGTTTTAGCAACCTAGTCACCAAGCCGAATTGTGCTTGGTCAAGCTGCCAACATAGAAGGATGGTCCATACGCAGTAAAAGGTTCAAGCTACTCAGGCCTCTTGATGCAAGGTCAAGGGTGGCCCGTCATACCAAATACTTTAGGAGGAGAAGTTAAGGAAACCATTACAAGAAGAATCTTTGCTTCTTATAAAACATACATTAACACTTCGCAAAGAACTATCCAGAGTAAAAATAATCAGCCAAAGCCCTTCAACTCTTCAAAGAAATAACAAACCACACTAGCATCTATCTCAATAGATATGACGATGTAGAGTTTGTAATCTCATTGGAGGAAGATCTAACAGTCTAGCCATTCTTCTCCTTACAACTATAGGAATCTGTCGACGAAGATTCCAACAGTACTGATGAATTCAGCCAAAATATATACAAGATATCCAACATATGAAAGAATGAAGCGGTTGACACCCTGTATGTTTAGCTGGCTATGTTCTCATCCAAATGGGATAAGACGGTGTAAGTAATCGCACTCATGGTTATAGGTGCCACATCAGCCATCCTGATCCCACTAGTCTTACACGATGAACACAATGTCTCTTACTTAAATAGCTTCAGCACTCTATCAACAAAAATCACGACAACCTAGCAGCTCACTAGACACCTAATTATGATCGAGTGCTTCCTAGCTTATAATTTGTAATAAGATCCTCAATTAAGCCATCCCAGGAAGAAACTTAATGTTAGGTTTGATGTCTACAAGGAACTCAATGTAAGGACTCAGACTTTGTGAGACCTTTTGATATGTGAAATTTGAGTTTTCGGATGTCTATGAGACATGAGAAATGCTTGTGCATGACTTTGTGTCACTTAAGAAGAGATTTGAAGCATGGTGGTCCTCTAGCGAACTGCCACGAGCCGTGGTCCTCACCACTACTATGGAAAGGACCCTTGGTAGAAGCCCCATCCATTCATGCCAATATGTTTTCTAATGCAAGCCACTAGAAGACCCTCTATAGGTTCTATCATAGTTCACCAACCATATGGGGGCCTTGTTTGACCTCTCACGAGTAGTAGAGATGTGTCTTGTGAAGCCCTCATCACAGAATGGTTTTTCTAGCTATATGATCACCATCTCAGAACTTTATGCTTTCATATAGATGCCCAAATGACCCGTGTGCTCTTGGACATACTATTTCGCATTTAGTGGAACCACCCTTATCTAGGAAATTTTTTGAGGACCCTCACATAAGCACTCTCACAAGTCTTGTGGCTTCACACGAGCCATGAGGTTCTTTGATGGGACCCTTGGGAACTTTTTAAAACTCATCTCATTAATCGATTTCTCATAATTTTGGTGATTCCTAAGCCTCATATCGACTTCTCTTTGAACCTGTATTATGCCTTTGCCAAAAGACTTATAAAATTATTTTACAATACATTCCCTAGTCAAAAATATACACAAAGGAGAGAATGAAAATATTGTTGCCTCAAAACATTACCAGAACCATATTTTCGCAAACCAGGAGAAACAGTTCATCTCATTATAGATGCTAGAGGACATTCCATGCAAGTGGAAAAGCCGTTGGTTAACCTACATCCATTTTTGTGCTGCCAGAGATATGTTGATGTATCATGTATGAAAAGGCCAGCCTGTGGGCACCTCAAAAAGCACCCTAAATTCCAAGACTGTGTTAATCACGATTAACCCAGCTTCAACATGTCCCTGCATATTTCGTACCTCAAGGAGGCATTGAAAATCAAAGTCCAGATACTTAGAGCTCCGCAAGCTAAAGATGATATTCAAGCAACCCTTCACTTCTAGCTAGCTTAGAGTGTTCAAAACCATGACATGGACCTATCACTCTATGGTGGCAAAGATTCTTACTTCCTAAACATAGACGACATCAATAGAATGACTAAGTACATCCAGACCCTTCAGCAGATACAAAGGGAGGAGCTTGTCAACATTCTCCCAACCTAACGGATCACAAGTTATGATAAGTTGAGAATACCCCATCAGCCCCTCTAAATAATTGAACCAACTTTCACTAAAAAATTCAATGAAACTGATGTCGTAAGATTTGACCACTCTCACCTCAAAAAACTCCAAACAACTACCTTCTCCATATTTAGGTACCAATCCTTAGATGAAAACAAAGAGCCTGTAGATCCAAAACATTTATATGAGTTTCTACCTATCAACTTAATAATTGGATTGAGTTGTTTGATCATTATGGTTAATGGATCCACTGGTCTCACCATCTTTCCATCAGACACATACAAATGCATAAAGACTGTGACTGCAAAGAGTGTCAAGAAGATGATTTGTTAATGTAGTATGACTGGGAATCTTCGTTCACTGTCACATATGAAGCTAGGAACAAACAAACCAAACTTAGTCCATCAAAAATGATCTCCACAAAAGAGCTTGCAGCTCCCATCTTTATGCTTTACTCATATGATTTCCCCCTATACCAACCTTTTGAAAAGTATAACCTGAGCTATGCTCCAAAAATACTACACATGAGAGTTGTCCTGCCATAGGGAAAACATACGCCCTAAGCAAAATAGAGGTAATCCTCAAATGATAATTGAAAGATGCTATGTGCCAAAATAGGATGTTGTTTAGCATATGTCACTTTAAGAAACAATGTCTTCTAGTCACAAGGGTAGGTACAAAGAAAGATGCACATGATTGAAAAGAAGATGATAGAGACATCTATTAAACACACCAAAATTATTCAAGCACTCAAATACGGACTGTAGACCAAATAGTTTGTCTTATGTCCATTAGTAATGTAACTATCTCACTTCTTTGAATAGCAAAGGAACAAGATAGCAACAATCAAGAAGCAGACATAGGATCTGAAAAATGGTAGCCCAAAATGAAGGAGAGAAGAAACTTCTCCAACTAAGCCTACCATATTTTCCATGTGCTCACAGCCTTACTCCCCTCTAAAGCAAGAGAGATTTATGGACAAGATCATATCAGGTGCACCTTGATATTCACAACAAATGAAAGAAAAAGAATCTGACATAGCAAAATTCTCGTGGGGAGAAAGGATGCGGTTGCGATAGCCTAGAAGCAAGCTAAAAAAGCACACAAGAAGGTAAAGACAAAGAAAGTTAGAGACATAAGGACCATGATGATCACAAGATGTAACACCTACACAAGAAAACCATCTAAAGATACATCTACTGTAGTTGAAGGAAGAACCTTGTCATTCGAAGTCCAATCATTGATGATTTCAAAGTCCTAACATATAAAGAATCAAATAAGGATAAGGCATGTTATTATATCATAAGAGCCATCACCAAAATGTATTTTCATATAAAATATCATGGTTTCCCAGAACCTAAAATAATCAAATCAAATTAACATGTTACAAAGCTTTACCCCTTTGAAATAAGAAAGTCCAACTTATGATTAGCTCAGAAGCCCCAATTGATGATGACCTTCGCTACAATGAATAGATCAACAATGTGATGTTAGAGCAAGAACCTGAGGATAAATATCCCACTTATGGATACATAGAAGATATTGATGATTTATTATCTTATGATTCGGAGGGATAGCATGGATGTCCTAGCAATACATGGAAGAAACTACTGAATCATCACTGATATCAGACTAAGAGGTCTATCCACCACTCGTCATGAACCAGCACAAAGAACCTAAAGTCTCTAAAGTTGATGATGACAAAGATGACATGATAGATTATATGACTCTTAAACTAATGCTAGAACTAGAAACCACTTACTTAGTAATGGGATGGTCTTAGCATGGCCTCAGAGGATGCATGACTTCTACACTTGGATGGTCACAAAAAATTTGGTCAAGTGTAAGAAGTACATGATCCTATCAGAATTCACTATGAGGTTTTTTGGAAGTATCATGGATTGGTGGAATATACTATAAATGTATGATTAAAACTACTTCCTCATATCCCAAAACTTCACAGGCAGCATGAACATCATCATGGAAGTCTTCTACGGAGATACTGGCCAACAAAGAGAGAAGCTGCGAAGACAGTTCGTGTGATGAAGTACAATGATAGGGTTGTCACCAACATCCATTTCTAGAAGATGCCAAGAATCTACTTTGAGCTAGGAGGAGACCCTAGTTTGTAGCTTGTATTCATGTCATCACTTCATAAGATGCTAGCAGCACACGCCGTGACTATTATAGAAGACACTCTTCATACCATGAAGTTTGCACATCTATATCGGGTAGGCGATCATCAAAGAGCTGGACAACATTTGCGCATAGAGATCTGTCTAGAGAGAGATTATCTAGAGTAATTTGACAGTTAACATGGCATGCAGTCACAATAAACTAGTCATAAAATCTTACTATGATTTCTCAAGCCTTGGAGCAAGGAGAAAGGTCCATAAGTAGTATAGGAGGGTCCAAACTACCTAGGAAGACCCTTCACATAAAATATTTTAGGAGAAGAAGTCTAGGTACCAATGATAAGAGGAATTGTTGCTTTTGATATAACAGACCTAGACTATTTACGATGAACTACCCATATGAAAAAAAATCATTCAAAGCCCTCCAACTCTTCAAAGAAATAGTAGACCATACAAGTATCTATCTCAACAGATACGAGTATCTGGTGCTTGTCTTGTTAGTGAAGGACCAACCAATAGGCAAAACACTTTTCTCCTTAGAAATATAAGAATCAACAAAAAAGGATAGCAACACCACTAATGAATAAGGCCAAAACAAGTACCAAATATCCAACACAAGAAAGAAGGACGTTCTACAAAGTATAAGTGTTCAAAAAGTACAGAGGATCCAACCTTAAACATTTCAGGATACATCTGGGGTACCTGTTCTGCCATATCTAAATGTTCATGGAAGATGTGTTCCCATAACATCCCTAACCCTCACAAGATGATAGTGACAGGCCTTAGAGATCAAATTTCGGCTTTAAAGTAAGAGACAAACCTATCCTTGACCACTACATTATGACACTTCCACTCAAAGATGGGTTCATTTGGGAATTGGAATTTGACCCTATGGATTCTACAATCAATATAGGCATTATAAGTATGCAACAAATTCATCCCAAGAATGATATCACAATCCACCATATCCAACTCAATAAGATCACAAGGCAAAATCTTATGCAAAATGCAAACAAGACAATTTCTATAGACCTTTCTAGAAATAGTAGATGCAGCAATGAGAGTAGACACCTCAAAAACACATCTATGGATATGCCATACACACAAATGCGAAACATATATGGATCATCCCAGAAGAACTTCTTTACATCATGCATAAACTTGCAACATTGATGATGTTCAACTCAGGAGGCACTATATCACTCACCAAATAGTTAGCATAATCTGCAAGCCAAGGTGTAAAATCACGTAATGCTGCCAGAACTCTTTCACCAGGAATGAGTCCTTTATGTCTAGCCCATTATCAAACTTCATCATAGCCTTATATTCCAATATAGAAAGGTGATCGGCAACCTAATTTTCTGACCCTTTTTTATCAATTACATCAAAATTGAATTCCTGCAAGAGAAGTACCCATCTAATCAACCTTGATTTTATGTCTTTCTTGGCCATCAGATATTTGAGTGTCGCGTGGTTGGTATGCACGATCGCTTAAGCTCGTAACAAATATGAACAAAATTTTTCAAATGCAAATACCAACATAAGCAATTCTTGTTCAGTCACAGTGTAATTTTTCTGGGCCACATTCAGTGCTTTGCTGGCATAATAGATCAGATGCAGGACTTTCTCTCTTCGTTGCCACAATACCATTGAGAGTGCAATCCCACTTGCATCACACATTAGTTTAAACGTTTGTGACCAATCTAGAGTGAAAAGAATAGGTGTTGTGGTTAGCCTTCTTTTCCATTCTTCAAAGGCATGCATGCATGCCTCATCAAATACAAACTTTGCATCTTTTTTTAACAACTTACACAAGGGTTGTGAGATTTTAGAGAAGTCCTTTATGAAGCTGCAGTAGAATCTGGCGTGGCCTAAAAAATTTCTGATACCTTTTACCGAAATTAGAGGTGGTAATTTTTCTATCACCTCGATTTTTGCTTCATCCACTTCAATTCCTTTGCCTGAATTTTTGTGACCAAGTACGATGCCCACCTTGACCATAAAGTGGCAATTCTCCCAATTTAGCACCAAGTGACTCTCGACACATCTCTGCAACACATCATATAAATTTGAAAGGTATTCTTTAAAGGACTGGTTGACGATACTAAAATCATCCATGAACACTTCAATAGTACTTTCAACAATGTCTAAGAAGATAGACATCATGCATCTTGGAAATGTCGTTAGATAATTACAGTGCCCAAATGGTATCCTTTTAACTGCAAAGGTACTATAGGGGCATATGAACATTGTCTTCTCTTAATCATCAGGTGCAATAACAATTTGAGTATATCTAGAATCTCTGTTAAGGAAATAATGCCATCCTATTTTTGCTAGTCTGTCAAGGATCTAATCCATGAATGGCATAGGAAAGTGATCCTTTTTAGCAGAAGCATTTAGTTTCCTATAGTCCATGCACATTGTCCATCCAGTGACTGGTCTCGTAGGGATGAAGTCATTCTTTTCATTTTGTACCATTGTGATACCTCCTTTTTTTGGAGCACACTACAATGTGCTCACCCACTCACTGTCAGCGATTAGTAGACTACTCCTGCATCTAGCTACTTGAGTATTTCTTTCCCCACAATCTCTTGCATTGGAGGGTTCAACCACCTTTGATGCTCAATACTCGGGTTATAATCCTTGACTAGCTGAATCTTATGAGAGCATATCCTGGGGGCTATGCCAATGATGTCTGCAATTGTCCACCCAATAGCTCTTTTGTACTGTTTGAGAATTGAAACCAGGGGTTCTGTTTGGGATTTACTTAACCCTACTGCAATGTTGATCGGTAATGTACTATTTTTGCATATTTCAGATGTGATGGTAATGCCTTTAACTCTAACTCTGGTGGAACTTCTACAGAGGGTTTTGTAGGTAGTGTTTCCCTGTTGCATAAATCTTGCTCCAACCTTGCTTGTCGCCTTGACCCAATTGACACCACAAAAACATTTATTGTTTCCTCATAACTAGTGATGTTGTCACCATTAAATTTCATCAATACATTGGAAACAGCCGCTTTATGTTTTTAAACATAGGGGTTAGGCTGCGTACATTCGACCCCCCCTCACCCCGCAATGAGC
>JAOTQJ010116450.1:0-10803 GCA_025642045.1 Solanum sejunctum
GAAGTCTTAGGCCCAAGACCCCGAAGGCCCTAGGCCGAATTAAAAAAAAATTGGCAACAAAATATACCAGTCTGTGCCATAACTGCATCACACCAGAGGCGCAGACCCCTATTATTTTCGTAAAATTTTGGAAATCAAAATTTTTGCTATGGTTGCTCTAAAATTTAGGTTAGATCTATTTTTCGCTCTATTTTTTTGGTGATCACAAATATGAAGTCAAATTTTTGATATCATGCATTGATCTTGAGATATATGAAAATTACGATTATGGGCATTTTTGAGGCATATTTTCGGGTACTTTTTGGGATCGTTTCAATGAACTCCTCATATAAGCTCTATCCTATTGTCCCAATGCACGATTCATCTTGACCACTTGCTCTGTACATTCAACGATCCTTGCGAATGATGGATCTAAAAATATGCCTCCCATAATGGTATAGGTGCAAGCATGACTATTCTCATCAAGGGCACAGTAGAAGATCTCAACCAAGGCATCATCAACTATCTTGTGGTCAGCGATGCTCCTCAAACACTTAGTAAACCGCACCCATGTAATGGTAAGTGAATCACCAGGAAGTTTATCAAAGTTGTTGATCTAATCCTTTAAATTGGGCTTCTTCGATCTAGAGAAGTATCTCTCCAAAAAGGAATTCTGCAAATCTGCCCAACTAGTGATTGAACTCTATGGGAGCTCAGATAGCCATAACATAACATTAGCCATAAGAGATAATGGGAAAACACAAAGTCCCGTAGTATCTATAGAGAGATTCTATGTCCCCATCAAATCATTACAAACAAATGCCATATTGTGCAAGTGACTGTGAGGATCCTATGATGGTAGGCCCGTAAACAACCCAAAATTTAGCAGCATTCATAGTAACCCACTCGAAACTGTTAACATGTTGTCAGCCAGTAGTGGTGGAAACATAATAGCCCCGATCATATCCATATCCATATGATTCAACCTACATTAATTCCACCAGTAAGCATTGTCGTTGAAATCCCGAGGTTGTGGAATATTCTCCAAAAGAGGTGGGTTTTCATTCCAATCATCATCATTAACATTCTGATTCAAGGTTGCATTACCCGTAATATTCGTATTTTCTTGGGCCATTCTTCCTGTATTTATTTGGAGCTCTGGATCAACTAGAGTTAAGGAATTGCCTTGACTCGAGTATTAGGCATACACTACTAATATACCTGTAAAGAAAAAAACAAAAGTAAAATACAAAGGAACTAAGGATTAACACTTGAATTACAATTACTAGTGAATTCAATTAAGTCTAGTTGTATTCCCCGGCAACGACGCCATAGTCTTTGATCATGCCCAAGTACACCTCCTTTTTAAGAATAAAGCAATCGTTGTCAAATATAAAACCTAACCAAGGCTAGAGTCAAATTCCATAGAGAATACGGAGACTCACAATGAGTTCACCAATATGCAATTCAAGTAATTAACAACTTAATTCCCCGAAGGCGGTTTGCAATATTTAACAAGAAAATAAACTAAACTAACTAACGCAAGAGACAATCAATTATGGAGTGCAACTTGGGAACATCCCCAGGTAACCCAATTCCCGACTAGAGTATAGTATGTAGGATGGTAATTAAAGCTCACCAAGCTCTTTTGTCATGACCCAAGTCTAGGGCCTAGATATGACCGGCGAATGGGGAGCCCGAAGGAACCCCAAACAAGCCTTATAGCATGTCATAACACATCCTTGTTCGTAGAAGCAATGGAATACAATAAGAAGTAGCAAATTGGGATAACTAGGACTAAGAGAACACTTTGATATCATAAAAAACAAGAGTCAGTAGAGTCATAGCATAGATACATAACATGTCCAACAATACCTCTACTACATAGATAAGAGCGGGGCAAAAACAAAGTGATCAGGCTCACCCTTATTGTCAATCAAATGTCAAAGAGAGAAAGTCTTAATGCATAGCAATAGATTATATGTAATATACCAAGAATGGAGGACTAACCAACAAGCTTGATAGAAGTCATACTAGCCACGTGGAAGAGGGGTGATAAAGCAGTACACCGATTCTTACATAGTGACATCATATAGGCATAGAGTATGCGTTAGTACATTTGAATGTATTAAGTATGTAGAACACAATGCAACAATAGATAGGTATCATAATGGAAATGCTTAATTAGTCAATAGATGAGCATATGACAATATGACATGAATGAAAGATGCTTGAAGTAAATCATACTTTCATAGAACATAATGCATGTGTAGGGAGTGAGCTATTCTTAGTGCATTCCAAGGCCTACTACCTCCTTGGAGAGGCTATGAGGTAAAACCCCCTTCACGAGGCTGATGGAGTACAAACCCCCTAACAGTTTTATGGGTATAAAACACCAATATGGTTGATAGAGTACAAACCCCCCAACAAAGTTGATGGGTACCAACCCCCAATAAGGTTACCTAGGCCTACTATCCCCTGAGCTATGCTATCGAGGTACCAATCCCTCAATAGGTTACCCAGGCCTACAGCCCTCTGAGCTATGCTTGCTCATCCCTAACACTATAGAGATAATATCACCTTTAGGTATATCCATTTATCCCACAATCATACGGTCATTTTAGCCAAACATTGCTCTCATCATCATATTCACTCATTCCTTTCAGCATCATATAGTCATCATATACATACATCAATTTCATCATCATTCCATCATCATTTCATAATCATTTCATTATCATATAATCATCATATAACCAATCAACTCATAAGATATGCATTGGACCTTCAATTCCTCAAGAATCTATAATCGAACATTTTATCAAATACTTAGAGGGAGTGTATTGCTAGTGTAAAACCATGCAATTCATGAGTGAAACCTTGCTGGTAAATTCAATGTAAAACCTTCAAAAGATACTTGGTAACACTCAAGCAATATACATCAAAGCCCTTCATCAAATCTTACAATAGACCTTAGATTCATAGCTTAAAACATGGTAAAATAGTTACTATTACATGAATGTCAACATAATGTGCAGTGATTTTCATAATAGATAAGACTCGTGAATAAATCAACTTTAAATCATGCAATTTCAAGTAAAAGGAAGCTTGGGTATCATGAGTAAAAGGAACCCATAAAAGAAACCCACATACCTTAGCTTTGGAGATGAACTTGATAAAGATTCGAAGTGGAGACTTGAAGCTTGAGAGGAAATCCTTAGATCCGGAGAGGGTTTTGAGTCTTGAATTTAGGAGTAAAATATTTGGATGAGTGTTTGAATGAGTATTGGGGAATGTTTAGAATGATATGAGGGTGAAAAATGACTAAGTATAGGTTTTTATACATTTGAGTACACTTAGGCCCAAGATATAAAAGTCTTGGACTGAAGTCAAAACTGGACCAAAAAAATAACACTACCGCGCGCCCTTGGCGCGTCGTGCCAGGAGCGCGAAAAGCTCATTGGAATTCATTTTCTGGAAAATCAAGATTGCTAATCGTTTTCTCTCAAATAGAGGTTAGACCAATTTACCACTCAAAATCAACCCCTAAACAAGAATATGAAGTTGAATTTTTGATATCGAGCATGAATTTTGAGATATATCAAAATTACGATTCCAGCATATCCGAGGCACATTTTCGGGTGCTTTTTGGGGTCGTTTCAATATGTACCCCTTGGGAACATTCATTCCTGAATATCAAGAAAATGTATATGAGAGATATAAACATGCAAATTTCAAATCACATAAATATGCAACAATGCCCTTAAGCGTCATTTTAAAAATCTCATCATAAGTGTAAAATCATCATGAACTTAGTCAATTTAAACATGAACATATGAAATAACGTGAGGGCTGCACTTTAGATATGAGATCATATCAAGACATAGATCAATACGTTAGGCTTAAGTGGAGTGGAAAAGTAAGGATATCGCTTTTGCATGTCCACTTCGGCCTCCCAAGTAGTACTTTCAACTTGTTGATTCCTCCAAAGAACCTTAATAGAAGCCACCTCTTTGTTCCTCAATCTCTTCACTTGCCTATCAAAAATTTAAACCAGTACCTCTTCATATGTCAAATTATCTTCAACAACACCCACAATATCAAAAGGAATAACGACATTCGGATCACCCACAAATTTTCTCAACATGGACACATGAAACACCGGATGAACCAAATCCATTTCTCTAGGCAATTCCAAGTCATAATCTACATTGCAAACCCTTCTAATCGCCGTATAATGGCCCATGTATCTAAGTCTCAACTTGCCTTTCTACCAAAATGGACCTGAAACAACCCCAAAAAATGCCCAAAAACATGCCTTGAAATGCGTATAATTTTGATTTCTTTATATCTAAAAATCTATTTGGTTTTTCAAAAATCTGAATTTATATTCCTATTCAGGTGGTCCAAATTAGGGTGACAAGGGTCTAACCTCGATTTTAAAGCGAAGAAATCAATTTATGAAATTTCTCATGGTACAATTTCCAGAGAGCTTTTTGCTTTGCTTCTGCTATGTAAAGATGTGTATCTGGATGCTGTCTTTTTCTAAGCCTACTCAATATTATCCTAAGTGTTGGGTCCAAATTTCCTAAGCATATTTTCACTTATACTTAGAATTATTTTACTCTTGTATCACTCTAAACATTTCCCAAAACCCAATTCCACACTTAGTCTTATTTTATTCTCAAAAACCAAGTCCCAAAACCCTTATCTGGATTAAAGGATTCTCTTCAAGCTTTAAGTCTCCATTATCAACCTTCACTAAGAACTTATCCAAAGCTAAGGTATGTGGTGTTGAACTATTGAGTCCTTCCACCCATGGTGCCTAAAACCTCCTTTTCTTAATAATGCATGATTTAAAGTTGATTTTACATGTGGTCTTGAATATTGATGAATTTACTGCACACTGATTTTAATATATGAAAGTATTGTTGTTTAAGCATGTTTTGAGCTTCAAATCTTAGATCTAGTATTGGCATTGATGACGGGTTTTGATATAAATGTCTTGGAGGTGTTGCAAGGTGTTGATTAAAGGTTTTCCACTAATTTTCCTTGATAATTTCATCTCTAAATTGTATTCTCTTTTACCCCTATTACACAATCCCAATGTGTTTGATAAAATGTTCGATTATGGTTTCTTGAGAAATTAAAGGTCCAAAGTATGAGATATGATATGAATGATGTTGCGATAATGAAATGAGCTTATGTATATGTTTATTCCTATAAGAGATATTGTATTAGAGCCTATGATGAATCATATATAAAGTGTTTCATAGACCATGCACAATTCGAGGGAAAAAGGTCCTAAGTAACCATGCGAGGTGTTTATACTTTGTCACCATGGATGTTTGGGGTGTGATCATCATCAACCATGTGAGGATTTTATACTTCTTCGCCATGGATATTTGGTGTTTGACCATCATCAACTGTGCAAAGGGTTTATACCTTGTCACCATAGATGGCGCGGTGTGACCACCATCAACCATGCGAGGGGTTTATACATCATCACCATGGATGGCAGGCTGTAACCACTATCAAGCACCAAGGGTTTTATATATTGGATAGCTTGCTTGATCTCATTCTTCATATATGATATTGTATATGAGCATGATATACTTAAGCATGATTTACATATGCATTGATCTTACATGCCATCTTGCTATAATATGCTTATTACCTATCGTTTTGCATTTTGGATTATGATGCCTATCTCTTCCTGCATTGCAACCACATACTTAGTACATTAAAACATACTAATGAATACTCTTGCCTACATGATATCAGCATGTAGGGACCGATGCCCGAGTTGATCCTCCTCCTTCATGTGGTTAGATGATGCTACTCTAAGCTTGTGGTGAGTCCTCTATTTTCAAGGACTTTTGTTATGTATTTTCCCTATTATCTATATGTTAAGACACTACCTTATGTTATATTCGACTATGAGGGTGAGCCCAGTTACCTTGTCTTGGCCCCCACTCTTTCTATGTTTTAGAGGTGTATGTTGGACAAGGTGTGTTCTATGTATGAGCTTGACTCTTGACTTTTGACTTTGATGTTTATACAAGTTTCCTTAGTACCCTTGCCCTTACTTTAATTGAATATGTTTTTTTATGCTTCTGCAACTAAAAATGTGTGACGATATATTAAGAGGCTTGTTTGGGATACCTTCGAGTTCCCCATTCACCATGTCATGTCTAAGCCCTAGGCTTGGGTCCTTACAAACTTAGCGTCAGAGCACTAGGTTGATAGATTGTCGGAGTCCAACATATCGCGTCGATTAGAGTCCTATGGTTGTCAAGCACGCCATGACTATGAATTGGAGGCTATGAGCCATTTTAGGAAATGTTTCCCTTCTTCATGCCCAAAGTCATGCTATAGAGTGTTGATAAGTATTTCTCCCTAATGATTATTCTTTGCGATGCTTGATCATGCCGAACAATAGAGGAAGGTGGGCCTAAACTCCCAAAGAGTAAGTCACTATGGTGAGCTTCGAGATTCCCTTACTGTGCTTGCCCAAGTGGTGGCCAATCAAGTTCAACAAGGGGCCCAAGCTCCTCATGCTACTATCCCAGGAGCTAGCTGCCGTGGTGTTTGCATTAAATATTTGGCGACATTATTTGTGTGGGGTGCATATTGATGTCTTCACCAATCATAAAATCCTCCAATATGTCTTCACTCAAAAAGATTTTAACTTGAGATAACGAAGGTGGCTAGAATTCTTTAAGGACTATGACATGAGTGTGCATTATTATCCGAGTAAGGCTAACATTACGGCGGATGCTTTAAGTGAAGTGTAAATGAGTAGCCTAGCTCATTTAGATGGTGGTGATAGGGAGATAGCTAGGGAGGTGCATAGGTTGGCTAGATTAGGGGTAAGGTTGGAGGATATGGTCGATGGTGTTATTATTGTTGATGGTTCTAAATCTTCCTTTATCGATGAGGTGATTGCTAAACAACATCTATACTCCTCCTTGCTTGAGTTGAAGGCCTTCGTGAAAGAGGGCAAGCTAGAAGTCTTCTCCCAATGGGGAGATGAGGCCCTTAGATACCAAGGTAGGTTGTTTGTGCCATATGTTGATGGTTTAAGAGAGACAATTCTTGATGAGTCCCATAATACTTCTTAATCTATCCACCCTGGTTCCACCAAAATGTATAGAGACTTTAGGGATGTGTATTGGTGGGGAGGCATGAAGAGAGATATTGCCAAATTTATTTTCGGTTGCCATAGTGGTCTGTCAAAGCCAAATATCAAAGGCTGAGTGGCTTAACCCAAATCATAGAGCTTTATACTTGGAAATGAGAGGTGATTAACATGGACTTTGTGGTTGGGTTTCCCAAGACTAGGAAGGGTTTTTATTCCATATGGGTGGTGGCTGATAAGATGACGAAATTGGCTCACTTTCTACTAGTTAAGACTACATATGGGGCTGAGAAGTATGCAAGGTTGTACATCCAAGAGTCAGTGCGGTTGCATAGGGTTCCCTTATCCATTATATCAGATTGTGGTGCACAACTTACATCACACTTTTTGCAATCTTTTCAAAGGGGTCTTGGAACCAAAGTTCAGCTTAGTACGACCTTTCACTCTCAAACGGATGGCCAAGCCAAAAGGATAATTCAAACACTTGAAGATATGCTTAAAGATTGTGTCTTGGATCTTAAAGGCAGTTGGGATGACCATTTTCCATATATTGAGTTTTCCTACAACAATAGCTATCACTCTAGCATCAGTATGGCTCCTTTTGAGGCTCTTTATGAAAGACGTTATAGATCACCGGCGGGTTGGTTTGAGGTTGGAGAGGTGGATTTATTTGGGATAGATCTGGTCATGGATGCTCTTGAGAAGGTTAAGATGATTAGGGAAAGATTGAGGATAGCCCAAAGTTATCAAAAATCCTATACTGATGTACGTAGAAAGACCTAGAATTCCAAGTAGGTGATTAGGTTTATTTGAAGGTTTCTCCAATGAAAAGTGTGGTCCAGTATAGCAAATATAGGAAATTGAGTCCTATATATGTTGGTCCTTATGAGGTGATAAAGAATATTGGTAACGTGGCTTATGAGTTGAGGTTGCCGAATGAGATGAATTTGGTCTATCCGATATTCCATGTTTCTATGTTGAGAAAGTGACTTGGTGACCCTAATGCTATTATGCCTCTTGATGTTGTGGCTGTTGTTGAGGATTACTTGACTTATGAGGAGGTTTCGATTCAGATCTTGGATAGGCAAGTGAAGATATTGAGGAACAAAGAGGCGGCATCTGTTAAGGTCCTTTAGAGGAATTAACGAGTCAAAAGTGCTACTTGGGAGGCCGAAGTGGACATGCAAAAGCGGTACCCTTATCTCTTCCTCTGCACTCAAGCCTAAGGTACTACTCCTAAGTTCCATATATGACTTCAAGCCTTACATTTCAGCCCTAAGTCATTCATATGCATTGATGTTTAAGTTGGTACACTTATGATGATTTTACACTTATATTGAGAATTTGAAAATGGTGTTTTACATGTTATGTTGCATTCTTATTGGGCTGATTCATTCATGATTACTCTTGTCTTATACATCTCTTCAACATTCATGGACGAATGTTTCCAAGGGGGAGATATTGAAACGACCCCAAAAAGTTCCCAAAAACGTGCCTTAGGATGCCCAAAATTTTAATTTCTTTATACCTAAAAATCTATTTGGTTTTTTGAAAATTCAACTTCATATTTTTGTTCAGGCATTCCAAATTAGGGTGATAAGGGTATAACCTCGATTTTAAAGCAAAGAAATAAATTTATGAAATTTCTTATGGTACAATTTCCAGAGAGCTTTTCACGTCGCTTCCGTGATGCGGAGCAGTGTAATTGGAGTTTCTGCAATGCCTCCGTGACATGGAGATGTGTATGTGCGCATTGTCTTTTTTTTTAGCCTGCTAAAAATTTTTCCAATTGTTGGGCCCAAATTTTCTAAGCATGTTTTCACTTATACATAGAATTATTATACTCTTATATCACTCTAAACATTTCCAAAAACCCATTCCCTCACTTAGTCTAATTTTACTCTCAAAAACCAAATCCCAAAACCCTCATTCGGATTTAAGGATTCTATTCAAGCTTCAAGTCTCCATTGTCAACCTTCACCAAGAACTTCTCCAAAGCTAAGGTATGCGGTATTGAACCATTGGGTCCTTCCACCCATGGTGCCTAAACCCTCTTTTACTTAATAATGCATGATTTAAAGTTGATTTTACATGTGGGTCTTGAATATTGATAAATTTACTACATGGTGATTTTAATACATGAAAGTATGGTTGTTTAAGCATGTTTTGAGCTTCAAATCTTGGATCTAATGTTGGAATTGACAAGGTTTTTTGATATGAATGTCTTGGAGGTGCTGTATGGTGTTGATTAAAGGTTTTACTACTGATTTTCCTGCATCATTTCATCTCTGAATTGCATTCTCTTTTACCCCCATTACACATCCATAAGGTATTTGATAAAATGTTCGGTTATGATTTCTTGAGGAATTGAAGGTTCAAAGCATGAGATATGATATGAATGATGTTATGATGATGAAATGAGCTTATGTATATATTTATTCCTACATGAGATATTGCATTAGAGCCTATGATGAATTCTACGTAAAGTTTTGCATAGACCATGCTCGATCCAGGGGTAAAAGAGCCCAGGTAACCATGCGAGGGGTTTATACTTTGTCATCATAGATGTTTGGGGTGTGACCATTATCAACAATGCAAAGGGTTTATACCTCATTACCATGGATGGTAGGGTGCAACCACCATCAACCATGTGAGGGGTTTATACTTTGTTACCATGGATGGTGGGGTACGACTACCATCAACCACCATGGGTTTATACCTTGGATAGCTTGCTTGGTCTCAATCTTCACATATGATATTCTATATGAGTATGATATACTTAAGCATGATTTACATATGCATTGATCATACATGCCATCTTCCTTTATTATGCCTATTGTCTATAATTTTACATTTTGGATTATGATGTCGATCTCTTGTCGTATTGCATCCCACATACTTAGTACATTCAAATGTACTAACATATATTGTTGCCTACATGTTATCAGCATGTAGGGATCGGTGCTCGAGTTGATCCTCCTCCTCCACGTGGTTAGACGGTGATACTCTAATCTTTTGGTGAGTTCTCCATTTTGGGGACTTTGGTTATGTCTTTTCCCTATTATCTATGTATTGAGACACTATCTTATGTTATATTTGACTGTGAGGGTGAGCTCGATTACCTTGTCTTGGACCCCGCTCTCTCTATGTTTTACAGGTGTATGTTTGAAAAAGTGTGTACTATGTATGAGCTTGACTCTTGACTTTAGACTTCGATGTTTATGCAAGTTTCCCTTAGTCCCCTTGCCCTTACCTTAATTGAATATGTTTTTTTATGCTTCCGCAACTAAGGATATGTGATGATATGCTAAGAGGCTTATTTGGGGCCCCTTTGGGTTCCCCATTCCCTGGGTCACGTCTAGGCCCTAGGCTTGGGCCCTAACAGGACCATACCCTTCATGGGTGAAACCTTGAAATAGTCCTAATCACTAACCTTTAACTCAAGATCTCTTCTCCTAATGTCGGCATAATACTTTTGATGAATTTGGGCTGCGTTCAACCTTTCTCTAATCATTCGAACCTTTTCAAGAGCCTTCATAAACATATCTGGTCCCAACACAGCCACCTCACAAAACTCAAACCAACCAACTCATGATCTACAATGTCTTCAAAAGTGTACTCAATGACCATTGCTAGCTCAACAACATTTTTAGTAGAGAAATTATTTTTGTCAACAAATTTTT
>JAOTQJ010116461.1:0-10803 GCA_025642045.1 Solanum sejunctum
AAAAATATATAAAAAAGGAAAAAGAAGAAAGAATTAATTAAAAAGAAAGGGGGAAAAAAAAAAGAAACTAAGTAAGAAAGGGCTGAACAAAACGAAGAAAGGGGACGACGCACAACGCCGGAAAGAAAAAGAAATGCGGGAAGAAAAAAAAAAGAGGGGAAGAAAAATTAGGATGTTCATCCTCTATTAGTAAGGTAATTGTTCTCGTCATTTCTACTAAATATTTGCATGATTATGAATAGATTTTTAGGGTAGAAATATGTATAGTTTATACTGAATTAAGAAAATATAATTCTAGGGTCCTTAGAATAGAATCTTGATTTGGGGATCGAATAATAATACATTTTTTAGCTAAAATTTGCTTCTAAGTTTATTTTATTATGGTAAACATAATTTTTAAAAAAAAATTATATTTGAATTTGAGGGCTCAAGGTGACTTTTTGACCAAATTTTGAATTGAAAATAAATATAAAAAATATAGGTGTCATTAAATTGGTATTCTTATGGAGATTATATATTTGATAGACTGAAAACATTTTGAGACATTGGGGAAAAGGAAAAACATTAGTGGATTAGTTAGCTTGGCATTGATTCTTCGGTCTGAGATAGGTTATGGTTTATTCTATGCATGTTAGAGAGACTCTTAAATAGTAATTAATATTCATCGAGTGATGTTCTGAAATTATTTTATACATTTAATTATTGTGATTTGGATGATTAATATGTGTTGTGATTCGTCTACAATTTCAAAACCATAAAATTCATAATCTTGAACTTGTCTTACCAAAATTATGTCTCGAATAAAGAAGGCTCGGTGAAATATTATTAATGTAGTGGAAAATAATACTAAAGAATATTAAATTAATTTTATTTGGATCGAGTGTCACGTTCTGACATGGTATATTTAGATGGAGTGTCACGTTGCGATTCAAGCTTTTGTAGATTTAATCCACAAAGCTTTGTGGATACAAAAAAAAACGTAATTAGTATTTGAATTAAATTCACAAAGCATGAACATAAAAAAAATAAAAATATCTTATATTATTTAAATTATTCAATTAGTTAAAAAAGAAACCAACACACTTTTCTTGTTTTTTTTTTTAAAAAAAAGATTATAAAGAAACTCTAAAAAGATATTATTTTTTAAAAAAAAATTATTTGTTAATTCTTTAAGAATTTTTTTTTGAAAACTAACAGACAAAAGTCGATATTAAAATAAAAAAATAAAATAAAATTTATAAAATTAGTAATTGTGTTTAAATACTACATAAAAAATAAAGTTAAAAGGTTAAAATATAATAAAGGCAAGATAAAATGTCAAAATGAAAAATAAAGTCAAGTTAAAAGGGGTTGTGTATATTTTTTAATTGTCGTTTATGTCATATCTTGACATGTGAAGTATAATCCCCCCCTCATCCTCCCCCATTTTGTTGATTCCTTAGATAGAAGTGTCAAAATGAAATATAAAAAATAGAGTTGAAGGGTTAAAATGAAACAAGGTTGAGTTGGAGTGTCAAAATGATATTTGATGCCAAGTTTAAGAGGTTAGAGATGTGTTTGACCCTCACTTTTTGAAATCATCAATTTGCTGACCATGGTTCTCTTATTATTTTTGAATTGTATACTTATTTAAATTTAAATAATTTTAATTTATCTTTTATTAAACTTTACCCTAATATATGTATTGTTATTGTATTACTTATTTCCCTCTGCATCATCTTTTGAAGTCATGCCAGACCACCATCTAAACAAGCTGTTAGGTTATGTTTGGTACGAAGAAAAATATTTTTTAATTTTCTCATATTTGATTGACTTAAATATTTTGAAAAATATTTGTCAAATTAACTTATTTTCCTCAAATTTTAAAAAAATCACTTTCCTTCAAAACTTAAAGAAAAATATTTTTCGAAATTGTCATCCAACTTTAAATTATAATGGCTTTTTGTAACCCACCCCCACCAGCCCCCCACCCACCCCAAACAAAAAAATATCTAAAATTATTTTTGAAAATATTTTAGATTTTGATATTTTTCGTAGGGGTGACAATTGAACGGATTAGGTCAAATTTGAGCGAGTTATAATGGTTCAAGACCCAATTCAACTCATATTTGCTTGGATTTAAACAAGTTGGGCCAAAATAGGTTGAGTGCCGAGTTATAAAGTGAGTCAAGACACAACTCGATTCAATTTTTTAATAAATTTTATTTATTTTATTTATTCTTTTTTAATATTTTAATACTTAATTAAATTATATTTTTCTTTATTATGACTATATAAAACATATCAAATCAAAAATATATTTTAAAAAATATTTTAACAAAATTCCTCTCGAGTTAATTCCAATTGTATATTAACCCAATTTTAAATGAGTTGGATTGAACTAATATTAACCCGTCCAAACTTCAATGGGTAAGATTTAATTTATCACCCCTAATTTTCATCTCACTTCTACCCCGTCTCTCATATTAGCCCCCAGCCCCACCCCACAAATAAATTTAAAATTTTATTTTTAACAAATATTTCAAATTTTAAACTTTTTTATCTTTTTACCCAACTCTCTACTCAACGTTTACCCCATCCCCTATCTCACCTCCGTAACCAATCCTTCACCTCCACCCCACAAAAAATTTTTAAGAATTTATTTTTAAAAAGTATTTCAAATATTGAATGTTTTTTTTCTTACCCCATTTCTACCCGACTGCCTTTACCAGCCCTTTGTCTCCTCCTTCCAAAAAAATTTTTAAAAATATTTTTAAATAAAAAATTAGTTATTAGGATTGAACTTTGAATTAATTATCGGGATCAAAATTTTAATTTAAAGGTCGGGTTACCCCGAATCAATTATGAAGTTGATTTTTACATTAAAAAAAATTTTTTTTAAAAAAAATATTTTTATTCTTTAATAAATAATTAAAAAATATGTTTTAAAAATATTTTTATTTATTAATTAAATAATAAAAAATATTTTTTACTTACCCATTAAGCATAAGAAAATAAGTTAGAATAAATTTATTTTGTAAGAAAGTACTTTCTAAAAACACATTTTCTATTCCTCTAGATTCTCCCAACCTGCCTCATAATCAATGCTTTCAGCACCAAGTGCACATTGTCTGATATTTCTAGGATTGACCCTGGAGATGAGTATGCATTTCTTAGGGGAAAAAAGTCAATAGCTTTATATACATAAAAAAAAAATGAAATTTGTTTCATATGCATAAGTTTATAAAATAATTGAGATTGTAGTTCAACAGACTTGTATATGAAGTCTCTAAAAAACTTGTCAAAATAAAAAAAATTTAATATTAAAAATTTATCACTTTTAGACTTTTAAAGAATTGAAGATCATACATCACTATCAAGGAACAGATGCAGAGCATTGGGTTTGTAATGATCTATTAAGTCGTTTTGAGATAATAAAATTTCTTATGTTATAAAAAATTTATCTCATAAATTTTAAAGGAGTTTTTTTGGACTATTCAATATTTTTTGTCATTTAGTTTACGAATAATTTTAGATAATTAATTTAATTAGTGGACTAAAGTAATAATTTAGTTAATACCCTATATTATTTATCCCATATTTATTAAAAATAAGTTAATTGGATTTATCACTTTTAATATATATTTAAATTTAAAAAATATATATAAAAGGAAGAAGAAGAAAGAATTAATTAAAAAGAAAGGGTAAAAAAAAGAAACTAAGTAAGAAAGGGCTGAACAAAACGAAGAAAGGGGACGACGCACAACGCCGGGAAGAAAAAGAAAAACAAAGAGGGGAAGAAAAATTAGGATGTTCATCCTCGATTATTAAGGTAATTGTTCTCGTTATTTTTACTAAATATTTACATGATTATGAATAGATTTTTAGGATAAAAATATGTACATTTTATACTGAATTAAGAAAATATAGTTTTAGAGTCTTTAGAATAGAATCTTGATTTTGGGGTTGAATAACAATACATTTTACCTAAAATTTGATGTCTAAGTTTATTTTATTATGATAAATATAATTTAAAAGAAATTTTCATATTTGAATGTGAGGGCTCAACGTGAGCTTGACCAAATTTTGAGTCGAAAATAAGTATAACAATACAGGTGCCATTAGATTAGTATTCTTATGGAGATTATATATTTGATAGATTGAAAATATTTTGAGGCATTGGAGAAAAGGAAAAGCATTGGTAGATTAGCAAGCTTGGAATTGATTCTTCGGTCTGAGATAAGTTATGGTTTATTCTATGCATGTTTGAGAGACTCTTAAATAGTAATTAATATTCATTGATTGATGTTCTGAAATTATCTTATACATTTAATTATTGTGATTTGGATGATTAATATGTGTTGTGATTCGTCTACAATTTCAAGACCATAAAATTCGTAATCTTGAACTTGTCATACCAAAATTATGTCTTGAATAAAGAAGATTTGGTGAAATATTGTTAATGTAGTGGAAAATAATACTAAAGAATATTGAATTAATTTTATTTGGATCGAGTGTCATGTTCTGACACGGTATAATTGGATCGAGTGTCACGTTCCGATACGATTTGGATCGAGTGTCAGTTTTGACACAATAGATGTGGATGGAGTGTCAAGTTTCAATATGATATTATGTGATTGGTGTTATATTCCGACATGGTATTATGGGATCGAGTGTTACGTTTCAACAAAGTATTATGGGATCGGATGTCACATTTCGACATGATAATAATAAAGGAAAACATAAAGTGAATGAATATACTCAATCTCAAATAACTCATTTCCCCCAAAAAGCATGATTTGGAGGCTTGAGTCCTCTTGTGTGTTTTTAATATTGTTGACTCACTATGCACTTGTTTTATTGTGTTGTCACTTATACTTGTTACTTGTCGGTTGCCACTGTTAAGTGCTATAGTTGATTTTCTGCTATTACTTTGTGCATATTGATTTATATTTTGAGTTGATCGATGATACCTACTCAACATGTGTAGCCCGTACTAAACTCTACTTGTATTTTTCTTTCTTCAAATTTATGGAGTGCAGCGAGTGTTCCATCGACTTCGACTCGCCCTCAGCTCTAGCTGATCGTCATTATATCACGTTAGATTTATTAGTAATGGCATATGTTAACATTCAATTTTTATCCTCCACAGTATAAATTAACCATCGAGGTTTTAATTTTAACAATTTGAAATAATTAGCATTCAAAAATATAAAAAATATTTTCTAAAATAAATTTTATTTTTTATTTTAGGAGTTATTATTTTTAAATTATTTCAGGTTGATAATACTAAAAACTCTTTAATTAATTTGTATAATTCGTCGTTTAGTCAAATTAATCAATCGAATTCAATTTAATTACCTTTAGTTGGTCGAAATTGCAATCGAATTGATCAAGTTTTAAATTAAATACCCCACCCCTTCAAACCATTTTTCATCCTTCATAATGGACCAATTCTTGGCCCAAAATCAATAAGACCCAATACCAAACACCCCTAACCTGGCCCAATTCCCTTATCAGCCAATACATTTCATATATACATACATATACATACCACGCGTGGGAGACACGCTCCCCCAATTTCCTCTTTTTCTTCCCTTTTCCTCAACACGCGTTACATTTCTCTGTCCCCGCTCCTTTCTCCTTCATCACGCGAAAACCAGACGATCCTCAACCCAGCAAATCCAACGTCAACCTTCGTCCCCTCAACAAATTCCGTACCTACGTATCCTCATCGCGTCGTCTAGGGTACGAGTTTGTTGGGTGAATCTTCCAGGTGTCTCCAATCCTATACATTGTTCTTTCTTGGTCGATTTGAACGGCCCCGATGGATTTTCTGTTGGGAATCCGTTTGAGAGGGTTTAAATCGGATAAGATTTGGGGAATTAGAATTGGAGAGACTTCCCCATTTTCCCCTAATTTTACACGATTTCCCCCTTTTTGGGAACCCTAATTCTACTCCTATTTATATCCTTTTTTCCTCACAATTTGGGGGAGCCGTTGGTCGTCTTGGCAACCCTAGTAAATCTCATACCCGTTCTTGACTCAAAATACCCCAAATTTCAGAAAAGTAAGCATTTTTAGGAAACATCCGGATCAACTTTGGAGATTTCTGAAGTCTGAGACTCCTGATTTCGAGGTCGGTAGTCCGCAGACGTGATTCCTTGGTGGTGGAGAGTCTTCTTCAGGTTCGTCGTCACCAGCTCCTGCCCCGATAAAGGTAATTCCTCAATCTTTCTTTTCTTTTCATGTCTTGCGTCTGAATATGAATGTTGAAGCTATGTTTGCAGTCGACTAATTTTAACTGAAGATGTTCTGTTAAAACAAGAATACGCTGTGGATTGTTGTTATTGATCGTATTATGTTGTAGTTGGTTTCAAGGTCTCAAAATAGTGCATCTCTACTGCTTCATGATTCAAAAACTAATTCTTCTATGCAAGTTTTGATTTTTGCTGAAAATAGCTTCGAACTATGAGCATCTACTGTATAGTTTTGTCCCCATTTTTATCTCTGTTTTAGCCTTTCTTGATTGAGGTAGTTGCTGTTTTCGATTTTGTTAGCTGTCTAAATATGAAACTGGTGGTATGTAGGTTCTAGGTTCATTGTTTGGGTGTTGTCGAATGTTGCAATCTTGTTGCTGTATGAACATAGTTTGTTGGCATGATGCTCGAGTCGTTTTGTTGTCGTTTAATGTGGTCCATCCTAAATTTGAGTTCATGGGTTGCCAATAGGGATACATACTTCTGTTACACTAGAAGGGTGTTTGAAAATGTGGAACTGTGTGATTCTGTTCCTTGTTTGTATTTGCCACGTCAAGATTCAATTGCCGCTGGGTTGATATTGATGTGTAGCTTCAAATTATGTCCATTTGGTGCCTCATTCTGCTTTGATATATTAGAATGCAAGTGTATCGAAGGCTTACTGTTTTTTTCTTTTAACATTTAAAGAGGCCGAAACTGTTATTTTTTTTTAAAAAAAAAGGAAAATGCAGGGTTGTTGATTGGATTCTGTTTTCTTTAAAGTTGCATAATCAGTTTTATTTGATATGATAAGTCAAGGACTAAGCTGTTCTGCTCTTGAATCTATGGTTCGTGGCATTCCTTGTTACTTCCTCTTCTTGCAACCATAGGTGCTAAAGCTTTAACCTGTCAAGCTTACATTGTGGTGTCTCAAATTAGTTTTGGTCCTTCTCCAATACCAAAATGAATCTAACTTCAATATATGTTGAAGCTTTGGTATGTTGTATCATAGGTTTGTCCACATTTTGGGTTTGTTTAGGGTATTGTTAGTCATCTTTGTCTCAAACTATAGTGTTCCATTTTTACTTGTTACGAGTCAAAAGAATGTAGAAAATATGGGTCTGTTTGCATTGTTCTATTCTGGTCCAGCAAGAGAGGAGTGCATTTGGTCACTGTCATGTTCCCTTTCGTCTGATGTAGGTTGTTTTTCTGTCAAAATTGTTGAAGGAGTCAACTTTGTCCTTTTAGTATAGGCATGTATGGTTGAGACTTTGCTGTTCTAATCCCATTTGGTTCCATTATCTTGTTGAGGAAAGACGTGTTTGAATGTTTGTTTTAATTCACTTAGTGAGTCCTACTAGTATGTGTACATCGTTGTGGTTATAATGGTTTTATATCCTTCCTGCATGCTATTAAATTGCGGAGATTTCAAGTTTGTCTTCCTTTCTCTTTTGATAATAATGATCTTTGTTTTCATTTCACATTCACTGCAATGTTTTCCTTCCTCTGTATGTTCTTGCTCCCAGTCGATTCTATTTATTTATAGCTAATTTTGTCTTTTGTTTGCTGTATAAATCTTGATCCGAGTCCATCATGGATTCACTCCTCTTTGCATTTCGGAATGGGCCATGGAGGCCCAAATCTCGGTATTTCCTCGAGTCATTTGGATGCAAGTATGTGAAGTTCGGAAAGGGAAGCTAATATACAGGTTCGGAGGGTGTATTACAGGTGAAAAGGAGACTGGTTACAGCTTAGATGCAGAAGCATTAGCGTATATGCACTGATATACTGTGATATACACTAAGTGTATACCATAGAATATGGGTCAAGCCCAAAGAGCAGCAGCAAAGATCATTTAAGGGCTGGACAGGCCCAATTCACTTTAGAAATTAGGACAGGTTGCAGTGGGCGTGCCAAGCCCAATAGTTCTTTACTTCATTTCTATTTTATATGTTCTTATAATTGTTTATTGTTGACTCCTAGCTCTAACTCTGATATTTATTTGTATAATTACTTGTTTTTAACCTAATTATTTCCCCAACATGTTTTCATTTATGTTAATTTCTATTTTTATGATTTTTTTGTGTTAAAAATATTCCTATAATTATTTTGGCAAAATATGTTAGTATTGGTCATCTCTTTTCTAAAGTTAGTCATTTTTTTTCAAACTCAGTCAATTTCTTTCGGATTTAGTCAACTTTCTCAAGTTTGGTCAACTTCTTTGCATAGTTAATTCTTTGAAACTTAGTCAATTTCGCAAATCTAGTTTATTTTTAACTTAGTCAATTTTTCAAATTTGGTCAGAATTTGCAAACTTAGTCAAACTTTCTAATCGTCGATCAATCGCGAATTAGTGATCATTTTGAGTGATTAATTTCTTTTTAAAATGAAAATTGAACCCTTATCCATCTCTCGAAAATTTTAAAACTTTTTTGTTAGGTGTTAAAATTGTATTTAGGTTTCTTAATTTTTCTTAAAATTATATGGCAACTCTGTTTAAATCTCGAATTTGATTTATGCTTAAATTAATTAAGTAATGAATCAAATTTTTGAAAGTCCAAGTTATTTTTCAAGTTAAATGCATATATCTATAGTTTTGGAACATAAACTATTTATTTATCTATTTTGATAGTTCTACTCTTAGACTTAGTATTTGATGTGAGGTCAAAAATATATAATTTTAGTCATTATTTACCTTATTTTAAATACTTTAATTATATTTTTTGAGTATAAATTTTATGGATTATACTAAATTATATATTTTATTTGTAGGATTAAATTGACGCAAAAATAACGAGATTTGGAGCTCAAATAAATTAAAAAAGAAAAATTACAAAAGAAAACTCAAGCAGGACTCAATGTTGGTTGCTTAAAGAATTTAATTGAATATAATAATATATTCGAGAGATGTTGAGGCGGCGAACAGTTGCATGAGAAGACCCAATTTCTTTTTGGGTTTTTCAATCTGTTTTGAACTTAATTATTTTATTTTGTGATTTTTCTCTATATCTATAAATATTTTATAAAATTAGGTTTTAGATAACTTTTGACCTAGAGAGAAATAGAAGTCGCCGTGAAGGCAAGAGAATTTTGGTTTTATTTTTCTTCTCCATTAATATTTATTTTGACATTTATCTTGAATGATTGTGGTAATTTCTTCATATCTATGTAGAGTTAAACTTCTCGTTCTAAGATTATGATAGCTAATAGATGATTGTTTAGTCATTATTAATTCAAAATATTTGTTTATCATATTAGTTGTTCATATATTGTCTATATCTATACTTCATAGTCTGGCCAACTTGGGAGTAAATTAGTTGTTTATTCTGGATTCGAGAGATGTTGGGTTGAATAGAACACAGTAATATAGGGAGTTTGTTCGAATAGGAAACTAGATTGATTCGTGTAAGGAAGACTCCTAACAACTACCCTTACACCTCGCTTGATTCATAATACAGGAAGATAACGTTAAAGTGCTTTTATTGATGTGTTTATCCCCACTCAATGATGTAGTTAGATAGTCAATAACGATAGGCTGACAGAGATGTGTACCCCTGTTTAGGTAATTTAAACCTTGTGAATCAACAATTAGATAATCAAATAATTCAATGAAATTGATGCTAAACTTGATTATTAGCTAAAATCATAATCTTAGATCGATTCATTCATTGATTGTGTAAAAATATTTCTCATCTTGGTTATTGTTCACCGCTTAAATAAATGATTAGAATTAATATAACTTAGTAAATAATTAATCGACAAGTTCTTTGGGTTCGACATCCGGCTTCTGAAAAGAGCCCCTTGGGTTGACCACATAGCTTTTTAATTTAATTTAATTTTTTTAATGCCACTTTTTTTTGGGTCTTTTTTTATGTACTTTTTATTTTTTTTGTAGATTAGTGGAAGTTTGAGTATCCAAAATTTGAAGCAAAGGAGCAATTTGATCTAAGTGTGGGGTGCTTACGACCCTCGATGGATATTGAGAGAATATGCTTTTCGCTAGGTCTAAAGGCCTCAAGGAGTTTTTCTAACCATTGTTTTAAATTTTAATTGATGCTTTGAGGACATAACATTTTTTCAAGTGTGGATGAGAATTCTTCCAACTAAATTGTTTAGGGTAGAGTGTGTTTTAGGGTTTCTTTAATATACATTAAAAAAACAGACAAGTATACAAACCACACCTAAACTATATCACTTTTTTGAGTTTCACACCTAAAATATTGAAAGTTTGAGAAACACACCTAAACTATCACTTATTAGTTTAAGAAACACATCTAAATCTTTTATTCCACGCTCACCATGGTGTGTACGCTACACTCTCTCTTTTATTTTTAAGAAATCCCACATCACACTCTACATGGACAAAATATTCTATCTTGACAAAAAATAAATAAATTATAATATTAGTTAAAATTAAATATTAAAATATTATTATTTAAAAAAATAATTATAAAATAAAATATAAATATTTTATTTACCCCATTCCACCTCTTCCTCTCACCATACACCCCCCCGCCCCATGCCCCCAAACAAAAATTGTAATTTTTTTTAAAAAAATTCTTATTTCATTTCCCTCTTAAAATAA
>JAOTQJ010116482.1:0-10802 GCA_025642045.1 Solanum sejunctum
TATAATATGCGATATTATACTGTACTATACTATGTTGTACTATACTATATTATATTTATGCCCCGCAAGTTTGATGTTGAGACCAAAGCAAAAGTTGAAAATTTAAGCCACTGGTTTGAACCATGAGACCTAGTACTGGTCGTTGTTTGGTTCAAGGACAATATAAAGGTGTAACACCCTAATTTTTTTAAGCTAATATTGAGTCATCCTTCATATGATATAGGATTTTAATTGATAATTTTTAAGTGAGCATAGGTGTTAAAGTCAATTTCTTAGTCTAGGAATAGGATTGGAGGTGATATAAGGTCGCTGTTCTAATGTAAGATTTTATAAATGTTAGGTGTACGAGTGACTTTTAGGTTGAAATATATTATAGGATCAATCCTAAGTATTTAAAGTATATTACATGTGATTTAGAGTCATAAGGTATCTTTTACATCAAATCAAGTCCAAAGAATTTCTACCGACTATGTTTTTGTATGAGTTGATAGAAGGGTCAATTTCAAATTACCATATCTCCTAAAGAATAACAAGTTAGGTGACCCACGATATATCAAAGTGAAGATATTTGAATTAGATTTCCAACAAATTTGATTTTGTCTTAATCAAAGTTTGGAGTAAAAAGTTATGATCATTTTACTGAAGATATACAAATCTGTCGAAAGGTCCAGAAAACACCCCAAAAAGTGCTCGAAAATGTGCCTCGAAAATACCCATAATCGCAATTTCATATATCTCAAAATTCATCCGTGATATCAAAAATCCAACTTCATATTCATGATTAGGGGAAAAATTGAGTGAAAAATGGGTATAACCCTGATTTTAGAGAAAACGTATCAAAATTTGATTTTTCAAAGTTGATGAAAAACAGAATCAATCTGCGCCCCTGGCGTGACGCAGACAGGGGCGAACCAGCATTATTTTTGTGACAATTTTACCTATTCTGTCCAAGGCCTTGGGGTCATGCGCCTAAGACTTTCTATGCGTAAAAACATCTATACTTAGTCATTTTTCAACCCCATATCATTCAAGACTTTCCCTAAAATCCTCTCAAATCCTAAGCCAAATATTTCATTTAAAATCAAGTATCCCAAACTCATTCCAGATCACAAGGAATTCATTCAAGCTTTGAGTTTCCATGCAAATCTTCATCAAGAAAATCTCCAAAGTTGAGGTTTATGTGTTTCAACCATTGGGTCCTTTCACCCATGGTTCCCAATCTTTCTTTTTAAGTAAATTGCATGTTTTCAAATTGATTTATCTATAGGTATTTCCTATTATAAATTTGATTATGAACTATGTTGGAGTTTCATGAAATATTCATTGTTTAAGCACATTTTGAACTATGTATCCATAATCTATTATGAGATTTAATAAGGGATTTAAATGTATCTTGCATGAGGGTATTACTAACTATTGGTGGGTTGATTTACACTAAGTTTTCTTACATGATTTCACTTTTGAATTGCATGATTTTGAACTAGCATTACACACCCACCAAGTGTTTGACAGAATATTCGGTTAAGGATTCTTGAGTTATTGAAGGTCTATTGCATGGATTATGAATTACATGACTTTATGATGATGAAAAGAATGTATGAATGTGTTGTTTTCTTAAAAATTAACTGTAGTGTTGTAAGTTGACCACACCTTATTGAGGGTGTGCTATGCCTCAATTGCTTTATTGGGGGGTACTATGATCTTACTACCATATTGAGGGGTATATACCTCAATTGTCTTGTCGAAGGGTGGTAAGCCTGTACTACCATTTGAGGGGTAAATACCTCAATCACCTTGTTTGGGGGATGGTAAGCCCGTACTAATAATTGAGGGGTAGATACCTCAATTGCCTTCCAAGGGGGTGGTATGCCTTGGATTCTACTAGTTTGCTTGGTATATGATGATGGTCTCTTCCTACACATGTATTATGTTCTATATAAGCATGTTTTACTTTAAGCATTGATCATGTTGCCATGTTGCTAATATTATCTTTTGCTTATTTATATGCATTTTGATTATATTGCCTATCTCTTGTTGCATTACATCATACATACTTAGTTCATTCAAACGTACTAACGCATACTCTATGCCTACATCATGTTACCATGTAGGAACCAAAGACCCTCACGATCATCCTCCCCGTGGCTAGCTAATCATCTTAAAGATAAGCTATTGGTGAGTCCTCAAGTTCCAGGATGCTAGATTTTCACTCCTACTTTTGTTATCTCTTATGTTGAACTTGATACTAAAAGGGTGAGCCCAAAAAGTGTTTTGGCCCCTGCCTATGCTAGAGGTATTATTAGACAAGTGATGTAATTATGCTTGAGCTTTGACTCTTTGGATGATATATGCTATTGAAGACTTCCCTTAGTCCCTTATCCATATTAATACGCTCTTGTTGATGTTTAAATTGCTTCCACGAGTGTAAATAATATGATATGGGGTTTTTTTGGGATCCCTTTAGGTTCTCGTTCTCTATGTCACGTCTAGGCCCTAGGCTTGGGTCGTGACATTCGCGATAGCTCCGCATCGCAGATTTGACATAAACTTTTCTAGAAAGCTAACTGACATCTTTTTACTTTATTTTTAGGGTACTTTTATCCTAAAATTTTTGGGGGTCTATTTAAGGTCCAAAAATGCATAAAACATCAGTTTTCATAAGTAAAACCCTCTCCTTCACTCCTAAACATAAACACTCAACAATCATCAAGAAAATCATCTAGTTAGGATTAGCTTTCAAGATTCATCCTCAAGGTAAGTTATTCTTTATAAATTTTAATCTATCCAAACCAATTTCTTCATCTATTCGTGAATCTCTAATAGAATCTTAAATCATAACCTAGGATTTCAAGAAAACAAATTTAAGAATTCTAAGAAAAGATTTCTTAATTCTTCTTCTTCAATAACTAGGGTTCTTCATCAAGAACTCTAAAGATTCTAAGTCAAGAATTCAAGAATCAAAGAGAAGCCCTTAAAACAATGTCTTTTCAATTTCTTCCACTCTAAAAGAACTACCAAGATCGAGGACGTTCTCCAAGAAAGCTAGTATTCATCAAATTTTAATTATAATACCAACTTTCTAGGTATGTCAGGCTAAACTAAAGCATGAAATTATTCTTCTCTGTGCCCTGTTGATGATAACAGAGGAAAGAGTATAATGAGTTCAGATACATATTTCTTGAATGTTTTCTTATAAATTATATATATACATTACATGTATTTCCATATGTTGATGATCATCATAAACTTGATTTCTTGAATTAAATGCTTGTCATGAGTCATTCTATAACCTTATATGTTACTTTGTGAAAGCATGCATGAATGAACCTAGGGATGGAGTCTAGAGCCTTGACTTGGGTATGTTGATTGTGATTGTGATGTGAGTATAATGTTGAGTCAATAGAGTTTGATGATCCCATGAGTATTCATAATTGAGTTCTAGAGTTTTATCTAGTTGACTTCCTTTTAATGATTGATTTGAGTTCTTGAGTTATTAAATGACAAGTGAGTTGATGAGATGATTGAGATGATAGGCCAAAAAGTCTAATTGAGTTGAGTTAATGAGATGATGAGAGTCTCTATGAGACTAATTGAGATGATGAGAGCATCTACGAGGCTAATTGAGATAATTGATTGAGATGAGGAGAGTCTTATGTGCATTGAGTCTTGGGAGGAGTATCGAGCACCAAATGAGTAAGAGTAAATCAACTCACACTCATTAACTACATCATCAAGCATAGGTAAGGCTAGAACTGTTACACTGAGATTCCCTCTTGAGTTAAAATCCCTAAATGCAATAGAGGACTTGTTGAGGCTAGATCCCTTGTGGATCTGATCAGTTCTTTACCTGGCAAGTATGAAATAACTGTGGCAACATCAACAAATTGTTATATAATAATTGGCTCATAAGTGATTATTTTTGTATAAGAGAAACTCTTAGATAGGTCACATACTGATAGTACTCTGAGTACAATTGTGTTGAGTTGAGTTGAGTTGATTAATGAGGATTGATTGGTATTGATGGGTCATTTGTTTACTCTTTATTCTTGCTTTAGATAGATATTTGATATTCTGATTGAGTATCTTTTTAGTTGATGTTATTTATATATTACTATTCTTCCTACATCTGTTTTATTCAGCCATTTTACATACTCGTACATTTTATATATTGACGTCTCTTTTGGACTGCATCATTTTATGATGCAGAGATAGGTAATAGAGATCATGAACAGGTGCTTCATTGAGGATCTATACGCATTCAGCTGATTGGTGGGACCTCCTTATTTTCGGAGAATTTCCATACTACTATTATCTAGCTACTAGAGTTTAGATTTTTTTATATTTGATTCGAGGCATCTATGAACCTGTCATTGGCACCATCTAAATAGTAGAGTTAGAGGCTTCATAGACTAGATAGTGATGAGTTACTGTTGCGACTTTTACCTCTTCACTAATTTCTTTTAAAAACTATTCTTATGTCAGAGAATTAGAGTTGGTTGTTGGCTTATGGACTTCATATATTAAGATAGATTGATGATTTGATTTACCCATCTTATTTTCTCTTTGTTTTAAGTATTCTGCTAATTGAATGAATGTGATGAGGCCAAGTGGTTTGCTTGGGAGCAAGTAATGGTTTTTGAGTGTCATTCACACCAAAGGTACCCTCTCGGGGCATGATAAAAGACCTCATGGATCGAGTATTTGGCATGGAAAATTTTGAAGTCTAGAAGTGAAGTACTAAGGTGTTTATGGGTCGTGAAGTTCTCTATGGGTTATAATGTGTGATCATGATTAGGGTCCTAGAAATTGAAATTTTGGTTAAGTGTAGAAGGGGACTACGAGGAGTTCTACACATCGTGCTAAATTTTACAAATTGTGAAAGGGTTCGTGGTTTTGGAGCCTCATGGGATGGTTTCCAGATCTTGGTTCAGTGTCTGCAAGACAGGTCATATATTCATCTACGACCCATACTTGAGCCTTCGTGGTTCGATCCAACCAGTTTTACAAAGGGTGTTACAATAATTTCCTTGCTTCCTAAAATATAGTGCAACATCATTTTGACATCTAATACACCCTATATTAGTTTTAAACTACCTTATTAGGCCTATTCCTAAGTCATTCTCCTAAAAGTCCCAAGTTACAAATTCTCTCAACCTCCTAAGGTCCTCCATTGAAGGAAAAACTAGGTTTTCGGCTTTTCTTAATAAAAGCTTGTGATTTTCTCCAAAGATGTTTGGCTAAGGTATGTGGGTTTGATTTGTGGAGTCCTCTCCACAAAGCTCAGGTTTCTCTACTTTACATTGGGCCCAAGGTTTATGTATGTTGTGAAGTTTTGGGAAACTAATTTAATCATGGGTTTTATGATGCATTCCTTGTTATATGAATCATTTAATATCATGTTGTGGTCTAAGATGATTATTGAGTTGAAATTCATGTTTATCCAAACTAGAGTTTTATAAGGTTCAATTGGGTTGATTTGAATAGTTGTAAATAACTATATTTTACCTTATGTATGCACGATGTATATACGAACAACATGATTTCAAGCTTTTAAGCAAGAACCCCAAGTTTTGGACCTAATCTATATAAAGAATGTTTATGAAAGAAGAAAGGTTCCCATCTATGATACAAAAGAGCATGAAGGTTTTGAATGTTAAGAGTCATTAGTTATGTTATGAACTCACGAGAATGCTATGAAAACTTATGTAAGTTCATGATATCCTTTGTTTACATGTTATGAATATTATGAATGTTGAGGTTTATCAAGTATGTCATGAAACTCGATGAAAGCTATGTATTATTGAAAGGCCCTATTTATGATGTTATGGTACACAAGTTTATGCATGTTATGATTGTACTCTTGCCTATATATTTCATAGGACTATACTCATTGGATAAAGAATGAATGAATGAAAGAAATGTGAGTCCCCACCTAGCTATGACTATGAGATGATGATAGCCCGTTAGTAAAGGTATAGACTAGACTTAGGAGTTATATTTATGATGATGATTAATGTATGATACGCTTATAGGATGGGTTAATAGAATACCTTTGTATATTAAATGAGACTATGATTCATATTTATAATTTTTCGTGAGAGCCATGCTTAGCATCGAGTGGGATTTGGGATGGATGCAGAAGCTCCCTATTAGCTAGGACATAAGACCATTCGTAGAATCCCATTGTCCCATAACTACATGCCACCATAGTAAATAAGTCACCCACTGAAGTTGATTTCTAGTCCACCTATTAGTAGATGCTTGCTCAATATATAGCTTTAGTGGATCCACTTAGGCATCTTAAGAGGTTATTTTGGCAAGTGATCTTCCCTTTTCTTCCAGTGTAGGTTAAACATCAGGACTCCATGGCTTATCTCACATGTTTTATGGAGGTTAAAGGTTGCTCTCACATATGTTCATGTGGTCCTCATCTCCCCAAGGTCTCCCCTTATGATGATTTATGATGGTTCCTTTGTATTATGTCCAAAGGTTCACTACTACGGTAGGTGTTTTTGAAATTCCAATAACTTATTATTTTGTAAATTTCAAATGATTTTTCCACATATGTTATGGTCCCTTATTGCTCCCAAATGGTGTTTCTCCTACAGGTATATGGTTATGTCTTCAAGTATGTGAGATGGTCTCCACTATGATTATTAATATTTCTTTCATAATAAAATGTTTTTTAATCCAAAGTGATGGATTGTTCACCCAAGGATATTACTATTTTAATTACCAAAAAAAGATATGTTTCCTCACTAATCTAAGTTTGTGTGCCTTATCATGCCTTCAAGTAATGGTGTGTTCTTTATTTCTCAAATATATTATCTCGTGTTCTATGGTTAAAGTAATATTTTAAATGGCCACCTATATATATATATGCCTTCTTCATACTTCAAAGATATTTCTTATATTGTATATGATTTAAATAATTATAATTCATGTATGTTCCAAGTTTATATGATTTTCCTATTCACAATTATGTTCACTAATGCATCCTACAAAGTTCTTTCTAAAGTTGCCTTTTGATGTTTAAATCATATTTTTGCTTGATTATAAATTATCTATGCACTTGCAAATGTATGATTTTAACATGAGCAATGCATGAATTATTTCATCATTGTTTCCATGTCATACGTTGCATACCTATATACCAGTACATTCAAAGTATAGACGTATACTCTATATCGGCATGATTTAACCATGTAGGAGCAGGCGCTCCTTGATATCCTTCTCGTGGCTAGCTTTGGATCATTGAAGATGAAAGTTGGTGAATCCTCTAGTTTGGGACAACATACTAGTTTTCTTTCTAAGATTGATATATTAAGATATTTTAGTTTTCAGTTTTATAATTTCTTTTACTATGTTCATATTTGAAGGTAAGCTTGAACATGTCTTAACCTCCTCCCCCTCCCCTCCCCCCCCCTCCCCGCAAGTTTATGTTAGAGATATTGTTGGACCCATGTTATGGTTGTATCTTGTTCTTTTATCTTATTATGGTTTAATATTATGCCCCTTAGCCCCGTTTTCCTTATTTTTCTATCTTATGTTTATGTCATTGCCTATGATATGCTTTATGAATGCTAAAAGGCTTGTTTAAGGTACCTATGGGTTCTTCATTCCCTGTGTTATAACTATGCTATAGGTCCAAGCCATTACAAACTTGGTATCAAAACACGAGATCTTGAAATGGTCTTCAGAGTCCAATATAATATGTCGAATAGAGTTTTATTCATGAATATGAAGTCCGCCACATCAATGAGTAGGAGTCTATAAGGTGTTTAGGAATTGTCTCACTTCTTTCGTGATCTATGTTGTGTTATAGAGTTTTCCTAAGGCTCCCTATATCTAATGCATCATTATTTTCACTTTTCTAGATAATTCCTCTAAGTCCCTCAAGATAAAGAAGTGACTCATGAGAAATTTTGAGCTGCTTTTACTATGTTGGCACAAGTTGTGGCCAATCAAGCCAACCATAGAGTCTATGTTCGAAATTCTCCCACTCCAGCTTTAAGAGTAAGGGACTTTGCTTAGATGAACCCTCTCGAGCTCCTTATATTAGAAGTGGAGTAGAATGCTCAAGACTTCATGAATGAAGTGCACAAAGTGTCAGCAGTTATCGTAGTGACTTCGGAGGAGAAGACAGAGTTGATGGCCTTCTAATTAAAAAGGGTGTCTCAAATATGGAACACTCAATAAAAAAGCAAGAGGAATAAATATTGGGGTCCTATTTCTTAGAGAGAGTTCAAAGATGTATTCTTAGATCGCTTCTTTCCCTTATAGTTAGGGGAAACCAAGATGCAAGAATTTATCAACTTTAAGCAAGGTAATATGAGTATGAGGGAGTATTCTCTCAAATTTACCTAACTCTCCAAATCTGCCCCATCATTGGTTGTCAACCCCTGTGTTAGAATGAGCAAATGTATGTTAGAGTTATCCAATTCACTTGTCCAAGAATGTTGGACTGCTATGTTAGTAAAGGAAATAGATATTTCGAGGCTTATGACTTATATAGAAAAGAATAAAATGAGTAGATAAGTAAGGTGCAAGAGAGTCAAAGATGGCGTGTTTTAATGAGGTTGGATCATCACCTACTAGGACTTGGAGCCTAGGACCAAGAGGGAGAGAAATCCTTATGCTACTTGTGACAAGTGTGGTAGAATGCATTAGAGGAGTGTTTGATGGGACAAGGAGGTTTCTTTGAATGTGGTGAGTTAGGACACAAAAGAAGGGGTTGCCTAGTGTCTACTAGGAAGAGAAGAGAAAGATCTCATAGTGCCTTGCTCGGTATACATGTGTTTCTTTAAATGTGGTAATGATTTATGTTAGTTGGTTTCATGGTTATGATACTATAGTTGATGTCTGGGTGCAAGTGGTTGCATTGAGGCATTAGCAAAGTGGTAGTTTTGACTTGTTGCTTATTATACTTGCATGTTCATGAAGCTAGTTTTCATTAGAATCTTATGCACAGTCATGGAAATATGCTAAGTATGCATTTAAAATAATGTTGATGTTAATGATTTAAAACTTTGCATGAAAGAGATGCTTGGCTTGTATATTATATTCGTGGTGGGTTGCTATATGTTCATCTCCCTCTTATCATGCTAGCTTGAGTTACAGTCAGGGATAAATGTTTCTGGTAGGGGAGGGGGGGTATTGTAGTGCTCATAAGTTTAAAGTTGAGACCAAAGAAAAACTTGAAAATTTAAGCAACTGGATTGAAATCACTAGACTTAGGTATGGGTCGTTGTTTGGTTCACAAATGGTACAAAGGCCTCATACATTAGGTTGGCAAAAATTTTGAAATCTAGAAGTGAAGTACTAAGGTGTTTATAGGTCATGAAATGCTCTAGGGGTCGTAATGTATGGTTGTGATTAGGGTCTTCGAGATTGGAATTTTGGTTAAATGCATAACGAGACTACGAGGGGTTCTACGGCTCATGTTAAATTTTATGGATTATGAAAGGGGTCATAGTTTTGGAACTTGGTAGGATGGTTCTAGATCTTGGTTTATGATTCGAAATATGAGTAATACATTCATCTACAACCTATAATCAGGCCTTCATGATTCTATCCGACCAGTTTGTATGACGGGTGTTTCCATAATTTTCTCACTTCCTAAACCTAATGCTACATTATTTTGACCCCTAATATGCCCTATATCAGTTTAGAACTATCCCATTAGCCCTATTCCCAAGTCATTCTCCTAAAAACCCCAAGTCTCAAATTCTCTCAACCTCCTAAGGTCCTGCATTGAAGGCAAAACTGGGGGTTCGAGTTTTCTCCATCGAAGTTTTTGATTTCCTTCATAGATTTTTTATTAAGGCATTTGGGTTTGATTTGTGAAGTCCTTCCCTCCACACAGTGTTAGAACCCGTAACTTAACTTAAAACTCGAAAGTCTTTAATTGGTTCAATTTAATAAAGTTTGGGACCGAATGTAAAATTTCTTTAAGTTTAGTCCTTAAGCATAAAACTGTGTGGGGTCAAGTGTGTGTGTCCAAATCCTATTGGTCCAAGTGTGTGGACTTGTTCTATATATATATATATATAACATTGTGAGAAGACTTTACAAGAGAGTTATACTTATAAAAAAAAGATGGGAGCAACCAAGCAAAGTGTTCTCGGGTTGCTACAGTAACTCAAGAAAAGAAGCCATTTTTTTGAGTTTTGGCTTAATTGATGCTTCAAGCTCAGTATATTGAAGCCCCTTAGTGGCGTGGAGGCATTGGTTGGTTAAGAAAACACTTAGTTTAGCGGCTACGAAGAATTTGGGTGTAGTGAAAGATAGAAAGGTATGTTAATTTTTAGCTTTGTTTATGGTCATTAAAGGTTGTGAAGGTGTTAGGAATGTGTTAAAAGGAAGGTAAATCACAAAAATAGGATTGGTTGTTAGTGGAATTACGGATTTTGAATTTGGGGTTGAATTGGGAACAAATTTACATAGGGTTATATATTGAATTATTGTCATGTATTTGTGGTTACTTGTCATGGAAATAGTCTTTATGGGTTGAAAGAAGTATTAGAAAACTATTTAAATGATTACATGAAAGTTAGCTTGAATTGGAGTCACGTCGGAGGTATAATATTATGTTTTAGCATTGGGTGTTTGCGTTAGGCGTTGGGTGTTGGGATGATGTATTATGGTTCTTGGAGTATATAAGAAGGCTGAATATGGTAGATATAAGTTTGAATCACTGCTGCCCTATTTTACTATTTACGTCATAATAGCATTTTGTGGTGTTTTGATGTTGTGGTGGTATTGGAAAAGGTTTATTGATATTATAGGTTGTTGTTGTTGTT
>JAOTQJ010116503.1:0-10801 GCA_025642045.1 Solanum sejunctum
ACATTTGGTCCTAAACTTTATTAAATCGAACCAATTAAGGACGTTCGGGGTTTAAATTACGTTGCGGGTCCTAACATTATTTTTTGGCCCAAGTCATAAAATTTATTTTTACCCTAAGAACTCCCTAAAAGAAGATCGCATTTCTCAAAGTAGCTTGGGCTGGTTTGAAACTTTTGAGGCTTCTCTTCCGGAATTCTCCATTTCCAGACTCCATCTCCGGCTGTCAAGTTGGGTCAACATGACAAGTGCATTCTTCTAGAGGGTGGTCATTATCTGTTTTTGCTTATAATTTTCTACTCGATTTCTGCTCGGTATTTTCTCACAATTTCTATTTTAATTGCTCAAGTTTATTGTAATATTTTGACAAATTTTTAGGCCCTCTAGGGTTCAATGTTTATTGCTAACATGTATGATATGTATATTTTTTTCTTTTTCTTTTTCTGAAAGTGCCTGCATATATCATTTTATGCTCCTCCTTGAATGGGAAAGATGATGATTGCTCATTAGCTATTGGGGAATATTTATGTCACAGGTGGATTTTACTTGGGGTTTGATTAAAATTATTTCTTGTGGGAAGAGGACCTTGGAGTTGAACGCTTTCGTCAAGGAAAGTTAGTGTCTCATTTGAAATAATTTTCAGCAATATTATAAATTTTGTCGCTTGAACGTGTTAAAGAAGTTGTTGGATACTTACTTTTAGAAGATCGTTTAGAGTTGTTTGAACTTTTGAATCAATGTGAATTTTTGAGTCATATTTCACTTGAGTTGAGTTGTTTGGAAGTAAGCAACTTATATTTCTAAAAATCATATTGAACAAATGTTAAAGGAAGAATCTTTGCATACGAGGGTTTAAGTTTTTGCTAGCATCAGATATCCATCTGGTAACATGATAAGATAGTATTGACTTTTCGGTGTTGGGAAAAGAGTTTGTATGTTCATAGAGTGAGGTGTGTGTGAGGGTTGAGGATAAGGTATTAAGGGATAATCTGATTCGAGTTTTTGCAACCATGAGTTGCAGTGAGAAGAGTAGAGAAAGAGAAGAGGAATAAAATCATGTTGGTAGTGTACATAAATATGTTGAAGGTATTTTGCAGAATGGATCAATAGTAACCTCAGCACAATTAACTATTGATGAGAGGGTGCTGGTGGATCCAAAATAACTCTTTACTGGAATAACAAATGGTGAGGGAGCTCATGAAAATGTCTATGAAGGAAGGTAGGTAATGTTGTTCTTGCAATGTTACCCATATTTTCTTTACGATAATGATTTGAGGTAGTAATTTCCTTTTGTTGATATGGAAGGTTGCAATAGCAGTGTAGTGTTGATCATCTCTGGTGTATTGCCACATTTCATTTCCTACTTTAATATTGTGATGCTGTTAACTTGTAACTAGTGGATTATGCTTTAGGTGATTGACCATGCTGCTACTATTCCATTGGTTTACTAGTTAGGTATTGCTATTTAATTAGAAAATATTACATGAGAGTTTGCTTGTCATTTGGAAAGGGCTTACAATTGGAAATCAATATAATGTCTTACATAGTAATTGCGAGTAATAACTTTATTCTGCTGATGTTTCTAATTTGGTTATTTCTCTGTTTTGATAAGTAGTCAAACGTGTCAATTTCTGTCATTATAACAACATGAATATAAAGAAGAATTCTGGGTTTTTTTTTGTTATTTGCTCTGGTTTTATTGTTTGTTTTTCATCTACCAAAAATTGGTCATGTCTCTCCAGGTACCGTGATCAACTTGTTCAATAAAAGTTCTTAATGGTAATAATACCTCAGAAGAAAGAGCTTCACTTGAAAGCTATTTTGTTTGAGAAGTTGTTATGATGTCAAGAGTGAAACATGAGAATCTTGTAAAAGTACATCTAGAGTATATAGGTTTGATTACTAAAGAGGATGTCTATTCATTTGGTATTACTGTGCTGGCTTGTCAAGTTGCAGGGAAGACACGAAAATATTCCATGTGTTTGATAAGTCCGAAGCTAATCTTAAAGTTAAAAGAGGAATCAGTAGAATGGGAGAAGAAGGCTTCAGGGGCATTGCGCTGATGTCAGAAGTGTTACTCTCAGCTCAAATAACACTCTTTTGATGTCAACTCCTCACAGAGCAATTAAAATATGTAACACTACTACTCTACCGCACAATTACTTCAGGAAATGGTCTTTGTGGACTCTTTGTTCCAGGTAGCAAGTATGTAGTCGTTGGTACAAAGGGTGTGACGCTGAAATTTATTGACACTAGAAGTGGTACTTGTGTGGAAGTAGTGAATGCCCATGGTGGTTCTTAATCAAAGATACTTGAACCATTTTACTCCAACAATGCAGTGAGTTATTTCTTCTGGATACATTATATTCTCCAATAATTCAGTTGTTTCATTATAACCACTATTGCTGAAATGAGAAATTGTTGTTGGAATCACATAAAGTCCTCTGCATGCTTGATTTACTCCAGCAGCGCAACAAGACTGTTGCTTGCCAAACCGAGCAATTATATCCAAAGAGAAGTCAATAGCGCAGCTTTCAGTGTGCACACGACTATGTACAGTGGCCTGCCTACTCTGCAAGCTTCCTGCTTTTCCAATCTTTGGCATGAGACTTGGTGAATTTATGTATGTATCTCCATCATCTTCACTCTTGTGCTCAGTGTTGTTGGTTCTGCATTTAGTCGAACTTATTACTTTATTGTGCGTCTTCGGATGTGTGTGTATGTATATATATGTTTTTGTATTTGAACTTATTACTTTATTATTTTAAACATCTCTGCTTCAGTGCAGTAGTTGATTCCATAAGTGCTTTTATTGTTTTTTAAATTTGAGCTCTATTGATGCATAATGTTGCAATCTTGAAAAATCCCCTTACTGATCACATTCACTTGTCCTCCTAAATTAACTTCTCTTCTCCTATTGATAAATTTGTTTCTTGTTTGGTTTCTTCTTTATCTTTAGTCCAACGAAGAATAGTCAGAGCTTTGAACACCTTTGGCACTCTAAGGATGGAAACCTTGTACTGAATCTGATCTTGCCTCCTGTGAGCGTCTATGATCACGTATTCTGATACATCTAAAATTTACATCTAATTTCAAGGCTTCCTGTTTAGTAACTCAGTTGAGCATCAGCATGATCATGCCATCTAATTTTCTAATGACTAATTACTGTTCCTTGCACTATGCAGTGGTACCTGAAAAATCTGAGGGATGCATTCAAGTGTTCCTTGATGGAGGCTGAAATTTTTCTTTTAGGTTGAAATTTTAATTTTCTACCAATTATACTCACTTTGAGATATCTTCATTCCTTTTCATATCATAATTATTCCATTTGCCTTGTCCAAGCATTTTTACAAGCTTTATCCATAGCGATGCATTCTTATGAAGGCAATCTCATTATTGTAAATCTCTACAGGAATTCTCCACTAAGGTTCTCATTTTATGGCTTGATTGGAAGTCACTTGAACTCCTTTGATCCCTGCTCATATGTTGGGTTTGCTTATATTGGTGTTGTCCCCTTTGATTTGCTGAAGCTCATTGGTGGCGCCTTACTAAAAGATATATAAGATATGTTTCAAAGAGGATATATCCAGTAAAATTATCTTCTAAAAGTTCTACTTCGATTTAAAGGTACAATCTGGTAACATAAGCGTGTCATTTTTTTATGATGTGTAGTGTACAAAGAGAGTTGGGTTGTTGGGATTTCGATTGGCAAAATTGGAGGTATTTTGGCACAAATTAGAGAGCTAACATATGTTGGAATGTTTTAAGTTCATTTAGCAACATAATATTGGTGTTATATCCATTAATGTTGTAAAACAGAGTTCATTAGCTATGTAATGAATCAGCTTATGGAAACAGACACATACAAATTAGGAAAGAATTTATGATAGTTCTTATTAGAAGTTCTTTAATAGATAAACGAGTTGCGGCTTGTTATGATTTCTCGAGTTTGACTGTTGTGACTTCTTTTCCTCCGCTCTTCGACTACTAAAATTTCTTGAAGATAAGTTATTATTTTCTTCTTTTTCATCTTCTCCTCTTCTCCTCATTTATCTATTTTATTTCTCTTCATCCTTCCTCTGTTTTTGCTGTTGTTACATGACTGCACTGTTGGAGATGATTTACTCTTTTTTCTCGCCTTCTATTTTTTAGTTCTTCTACTTGCTGCAATTAGTTTTGATCTTCTCTATTTGATCTCTATTATGCATCGTTTTTCTCTTTTCTATAATTTCTTTCACTTTTCCTGCTTTGTTTTATGGTTTTTGCTCGAGTTTATAATTATTTTCTCTGTTGAAAGAGGCTATGCTTCAACCTTCAGTGAAGTGAGACTTCATCCATTTTTTTCACTTCTCACTCTTCGAAATATTGGTATCAATTTTCTAGGATGGGGAATGTGACTCTCCTTACAGCATCCTACATAATGTACATGACTTTTAGTGTGGTTTGATATTTTGAGATCTTTCACTTGAATATTCTCACTCTTTTCTTGTGTAGGAATTTGCTAGATGCATATCTTTGTTTCACTTTGTACACATACTTGCTCATGAAATTTTATAACATTAATTCCCTTTTCTTTATAGCTACATTGTTGTATTACATACCTTTCAATTTTATACTAAACGAGATGCTCTGTTGTTTTTCCGTGTGTTAGAGTTCACCAAGAAAAGATAAATTGATGATACAAATGAAAATGCCTTTGAAGCACTCTTTTAGCTGCTGGAAGAAGATTTATAAAATGATAACATATCTTTGAAGAGGGCCTTGCAAAGATGTGAACTGGAAGAGACATTTGTAAAAGTATGAACTACAAGGAGAAATTGACACTATTACCAAAGAGAAGATCTAGAGTAGTAAGCTGAAGTCCAATGAAGAAGGCACTGTTGCTTGAATCTATAGGTTTGAATATGTATTCTCTAGTAATGTCTTGAAGAATAGACACGAGTTATAACTATACAACATTACACATGTTAATGAAAGTTTCATGTCTTTAATGTAGAACCTAGATTTGTTTTGGAAGCTAATGTTATTGATACTTCTCTATTCAGTTTTACAAATATAGGTTATCCAATATTTTGGTGGTAAATTGAGTACGGAAACCATGCTCATCAATAAGTATAAGAAGGACCAGTCACAAATCTCGTTGCTATTGAGGTTTAGCGACCACGACTATAGAGACGGAAAAATCTAGTTGTTATTTACTTTTAGGGACCCAGATAAGACTTTTAAGGACCATTTTTCTGGTGCCTAATAATCCTTTTTCTTGTAGTATATTGGTTGCTGCTAAAACTAAGGCATTTTAGTGGCAATTTAGTTTAATTTACCAGCTATAAAATAGACGCCACATGAGCATAACGAACTTTCTAGACTTTATTTTGTAATCATTTTAATTGCCGCTACCAATCGCCATTAAAATAAATTTGTTTTAGCGGTAATTTAATTGAATATACCGGCTATAAATATGGACACTATATGAACACATTTAACTACCTTGGATTGGATTTAGCAACAATCATAATTGCCGCAACTAATTGCTGCAAAATCAAGCGAGTATTAGCGACAATTGAGCTTAGTTTTATCAGCATTTGCCATAATGGCCGCAAAAGCCTTTGTCGACCCTCGATACAGCGACCAATGTTCATTGACTGGTAAAGGCTATAACAATCATTATTATGGTCGACTATATAATTTTTAATTGCCACTAAATACTCTTTTTGTTGTAGTAGGATGCACAAATTTGTGTCGGCTATGTTCGACTTGGTTAACGAGGACTGTCGTGTCGCCATGTTGATAGGTGATATTGACTTGTCCCGCCTCATGACTTATGCCGAACAATTAGAGGGGGAAAAGTTGAGAAAGAGGAGAATAGTTGAGGCCAAGAGGGCTCGTCTTAAAGGTGGATTCCAAATTCCTAAGGGTGGTTGGTTTCCTTAAGGCCACAAGTTCCAAGGACAAGATTCTTCTAATGCTCCTAATAGAAGGTTTGATAATGATAATCAAATATTCCAAGGTGGAGGTGATGTGGTGCCTAACCCCATGACCCAAAGATGTAGTAGGGACCATAATAGCCTATGCATGAGAAACTCAAATGCTTGCTTTAGTTGTGGTGAGGTGAGGTTAGAAGGTAATTGATTGCCAACATGCACCAAAACAACGATAGAGATGGTCGTCTATAAGGCCAAGGCGCAAATGAGGGTCCAAAGGGAAGAGGAGGCCAACAAGGGGGTACCCCAAGGCACAATAGTTTCTATGCTCTTCAAGGGACACAAAGGGTGGATGAGGTGCCCGATGTCATCACCGGTATGTTAAAAGTTTTTGATTTTGACGTGTATGCACTGATAGACCCCGGTGCCACTCTTTCTCTTATTACTCCTTTTGTTGCTAAAAAACTCCATGTTAAACCCGAATTATTGTGTGAGCCTTATAAAGTGTTTATTCCCCGTTTGGTGCATCCATTGTTGCTAGAAGAGTCCATAAAAATTGTCCCATATTCATGTTGCATAATATCTTGCCTTGTGATTTTGTTGAGTTGTATATGATGGATCTTGATGTCATTCTTCGGATGAATTGGTTGCGTGCATATTATGCTTTTATTTATTATAGAACCCGTAGGATCAAATTTCAATTCCCAAATGAACCCGTCCTTGAGTGATAAAGATATAATGTGGTTGTCAAGGGTAGATTTATTTCTTGTATCTAAGCCAAAAGGTTTACTTCTAACTTCTAAGGGGTGTCTCTATCATCTTGTGAGGGTTAGGGATGATGAGTCCAAATTCCTTCCAATAGAGTCGGTTTCGGTAGTTAATTAGTTCCTTGATGTCTTTCCCGATGAGCTTCTCGGTGTTCCTCCCTAAAGGGATATAGACTTTGGTATAGAACTTTTTCCCGATACTTAACCCATTTCTATTCCCTTTTACCGTATGGCCCTGACGGAGTTGAAAGAGTTGAAAGAGCAATTGAGGGATTTGTTGGAAAAGGGGTTTATAAGGCCTAGTAAGTCACCTTGGGGTGCACTAGTTTTCTTTGTGAAGAAGAAGAATGGTTCTCTTAGAATGTGCATTGATTACCAACAACTTAATAGAGTCACCATCAAGAATAAGTACCTTCTACTAAGGATTAATAACCTTTTTGATCAACTTCAAGGAGCTAATCACTTCTCTAAGATTGGTTTTTGGTCCGGGTATTACCAAGTGAAAGTGAGGGAGTGTGAGATTCCAAAGATGACCTTTCGAACTATGTATGGGCACTTTGAGTTTGTGGTTATGTCCTTTGGGTTGACTGATGCACCGACTATCTTCATGTATCTTATAAATAGGGTCTTTAAACCCTACCTTGACTTATTTGTGGTGGTTTTTATTGATAATATCTTGATCTATTCCCATAGTGAGAAGGAGAATGTGGATCATTTGAGGGTAGTGTTGCAAATCTTGAGGGAGGAGAGATTGTATGCGAAATATAAAAAAATGTGAGTTTTGGTTGAAAGAGGTTGCTTTCCTAGGTCATGTGGTGTCGGGTGATGGCATTAAGGTGGATCTTAAAAATACAGAGGTGATTAGAAATTGGCCTAGACCTTTGACTCCATTGAATATTAAAAGTTTCTTGGGTTTAGCGGGTTATTATCAGAGGTTTGTGAAGGGGTTCTCTTCTATTGTTTCTCCTATGACTAAGTTGACCCAAAAGAATGCAAAATTTGTGTGGACCAATGAATGTGAAAAGTGTTTCCAAACTTTGAGAGATAAGCTCGTCTCTGTTCCTATCTTGTCCCTACTAGAAGAGTTGAAAGGATTTGTTATGTATTGTGATGCCTAGAGAATTTGTTTGGGTCGTGTTTTAATGTAAAATGGTAAGGTCATAACATATGCTTCTAGACAACTTAAGGTGCATGAAAAGGATTATCCTACCCATTATCTTGAATTGGCCGCTGTGGTATTTACTTTAAAAATTTGACGTCATTACTTGTATGGAGTTCATGTTGTTGTGTTTATTGATCATAAGAGTTTTCAATTTGTGTTCAAACAAAAAGATCTTAACTTGAGATATAAAAGGTGGTTAGAACTCCTTAAAGATTGTAATATGTGTGTGCATTATCACTCGGGTAAAGTTAAATGTTGTGGTCGATGCTCTAAGTAGGGTGTCTATGGGTAGCCTAGCTCATATTGGTGATGGTGGCAAAGAGGTGGCTACGGAGGTTCATCAGTTGGCAAGATTGGGGGTTAGATTGAAAAAGTGGATAATGGTGGTGTAGTTGTTGTTGATGGTTCTAAGTTTTCACTGATTGAGTAGGTAAAGGCAAAACAAAATCTTGACATTGCCTTGCTTAGGTAAAGTGGAGGTTTTCTCCCAAGGGGGAGATGGTGCACTTAGGTACCAAGGTAGATCGTGTGTGCCTAGTGTTGATAACTTGAGAATAGATGAGTCTCATAATTCTTCCTATTCTATTCACCTCGGTTCTACAAAGATGTATAGAGATTTGAGGGATGTGTACTGGTGGGATGGTATAAAGAAAGACATTGCCAAGTTCATATCCGGATGTTACAATTGCTAATAAGTAAAAGTCGAACATCAAAGGCCGAGTGGCCTAGCCCAAGATATAGAGATTCCCATAAAGTCTCTGGGAAGAAATCAATACGGATTTTGTGGTTGGATTGTCTAAGACTAGAAAGTATTTTGATTCTATTTAGGTTGTGGTTGATAGAATGACAAAATTGGCTCATTTCCTACCTGTCAAAACTACTTATGTGCCGAAGATTATGCCAAATTGCACATTCATGATCTAGTGAGATTTCATGGGGTGTATTTGTCTATTATTTAGGATCACGGTGCTCAATTCACTTCTCACTTTTAGAGGTCCTTCCAAAGAGGTCTTGGTGCCAAGGTTAAGCTTAGCATGACCTTTCACCCTCAAACGAATGGCCAAGCCGAAAGAACTATCCAAACTCTTGAGGATATACTTAGAGCTTGTGTTTGGAGTTTAATGGTAATTGGGATGAACATCTTCCGCTCATTGAGTTTGCTTTCAACAATGGCTATCACTCAAGCATTGGTAAGGGTCCTTTTGAGGCTCTTTATGGTAGGTGTTGTAGGTCCCCAATTGGATGGTCTGAGGTGGGTGAGATGGCTTTGCTAGGCCCGAATTTGATTATGAAGGACATGGAGAAGGTGAGGTTGATAAGGGAGAGATTGAAAACAGCCCAAAGTCGACAAAAGTCCTATTACGATGTGAGGAGAAGGGATTTTGAATTTAAGGTTGACGATTGGGTCTATTTGAAGGTCTTATCAATGAAAGGTGTGGTACGGTTTGGCATGAAGGGTAAATTGAGCCCTAGGTTTGTGTCTCCTTCTAGTGTGTTGAGGAGGATTGGTAAAGTGTCCTATGAGATGGAGTTGCCCATTGATATGAACATGGTTCATCCGATTTTTCATATGTCTATATTGAGAAAGTGTGTGGGTGATCCAAGTGCTATTGTACCTTTGGATGTTGTGGGTATGGTGGAAGGTAATTTAACTTATGAAGAGGTCCCTGTAGAAATTTTGGATGGACAAGTGAAAAGGTTGAGAAACAAGGATGTAGCTTCCATCAAGGTTCTTTGGAGAAACCAACTAGTTGAAAGTGACACATGGGAAGCCGAGGCGGACATGAGAAAGCGATCCATATCTCTTCTACTATACTCAAGTCTAAGGTACTAATTTAGGTCCCCTACATGATTTTAAGTCTTATATTTCAGCCCTTATGTCATTTGCATACATTCATGTTTATGTTGGCAAGTTTATAATGATTTTCGACATTCATGCTGAGATTTTAGAAAATGATGTTTACGTGTATTTGTGAGTTTCATGATAGGCTGAAATCTTCATGATTATTTCTCTTATGTAAGTTTCTTTGACATTCGGGGATGAATGTTCCCAAGGGGGAGATATTGAAACACCCAAAAAATGTGCCTCGAAAATGTCCATAATAGTAATTTCTATATATCTTAAAATTTGTACGTGATTTCAAAAATTCAACTTAATATTCTTGATCAAGAGGCAAACTGGAGTGGAGAATGGGTATAACCTCGATTTTAGAAGACCCGTAGCGAAATTTTATTTTCACCAACTTTTCAATTTCTAGTGTGCATCCGCGATGCAGACCCTATTGCAAAGCAGTGTTGTGACTTTCTTATTTTTCCTTCTTCGGCCTAAGGCATTGGGGGCTTGGCCCCATGCCCTCATGTGCATGGAAATGCCTATACTAAGATACTCCCAAAATCCGCTCTAACACTTAGCCAAATATTTTCGTCGAATTCAAGTGTCCCTAACTCATTTCCCGATCTCAAGAACTTCATTCAAGCTTCAAGTTCTCATTCAAATCTTCATCAAAAAAATCCCCAAATTCAAGGTATGTGGGTTTCAACCATTGATCCTTTCACCCATAGTGCCCAACTTCCTTTTTATGAAAATTAAATGTTTTCAAGTTGTATTACTAATATGTATTACTTATTATGAATTATGATTACAAATTATGTTGCATTTTTATGAAATGTTGATTGGAAATATATGTCTACCTACTTCAAGCTTATACTATGAGATGGTTGTCTATTGTGACTATGCATGTTTTAGGCTATGAAACTATGATCTATTATGAGATTTGATGATAGATTTCAAGGTATCTTACATGAGGGTTTTACTATGTGTTGGTGGGTTAATTTACCTTGAGTTTTCTCACATGATTTTACTCTTGAATTGCATGATTCGAACTAGCATTACATACCTGCCAAGTGTTTGATAAAATATCTTATTAATGATTCTTGAGTTATTGATGATCTAT
>JAOTQJ010116514.1:0-10801 GCA_025642045.1 Solanum sejunctum
GGGTCAACCTTGATTCCATCACTTGACACTATATGAACAAGAAAAGCCACCTCACCCAAAAAATTCTCATATTTTCACAACTTAGAATATAAGTTCTTCTCCTTTATGGTCTGAAGAATCAACCTCTAATGATTCATATGCTCTCGCTCACTTTGGGAATAAATATGGATATCTCGATGAAGACAATAACAAAATTATCAAAAAATAGCTTGAAAGACTAATTAATAAGATCCATAAACACGGCTTGAACATTAATCAGCAAAAATGACATCACCCCTAATTTGAAATGACCATACCTAGTCCTAAAAGCCATCTTAGGAATGTCATAGTCCCTAACTTTCAATTGTTGTTAATCGAAACAGAAGTCAATCTTTTAGAAATAGGTGGCCCCTTGTGGTTGATCAAACAACTCGGCGATCCTAGGAAATGGATACTTATTCTTGATTATCACCTTCTTCAATTGCCTGTAATCAATGCGCTTACGAGGAGACCCATCTTTCTTTCTTACAAAAAACACCAGAGCACCCCATAGAGTTATGCTTGGCCTAATAAAGCCTTTCTTCAATAAGTCCTTCAACTATTCTTTCAATTCCTTCAACTCAGTTGGTTCTATAAGATAAGGAGGAATAGAGATAGGTTACGTATTCGAGAGAAGATCTATGCAAATGTCCACTTCCCTTTCAAGAAGAATACCTAGCAAATATGCTGGAAATACATCTAGAAACTTATTTACCATTGGAAATGATTCAAAAGTAGGTGATTTAGACTCCACATCATTGACCCTTATCAATATGGTAAATACATTCCTCAGAAATCATCTTTTAGGCCTAAAGATAGGAAATAAATAGACCTTTGATAGATGAGTCACTACTCTTCCATTCAAGAACGGGCATATCTAGAAATTAGACCTTAACCTTTCGGGCTCTACAAACTATAGAGGCATATGAACCACACAACAGATTCATCCTAATAATAACATCAAAATCAAACATCTCATATTCCACAGGATCATACAAGATGACTTTATGCAACACAGAAATAGGACAACCTCGATAAACTCTATCAACAACAGTAGATTCACCCATGGGAGTATTTACTGAAAAAGGCTCTCCTAAGATTTCAGTACTCAAAACAAACTTAAAAACCAACAAAGGAGTCACAAAAGATAAATTTTCACCCCGATCAAGCAAAGCATAAACATCAAAATCAAAGGCTTTAATCATACCGGCCATAACATTAGGAGTTTCGTTAACTTCCTATAGAGCATGCAAAACATAGAGCCTATTATTCTTGGGAGCACCACCCGGTGGAGATCTTTGTTAAACTTGATTACATGAACTATTTAACCCTTCTTTGGTGACTTTGGGCAATCATCATGCTTATGACCTATCTCCCCACACCCAAAGCAAGCAGTCGAACCCCATAAGCACTTCCCTGAATGAATCTTTCCACACTTGCCATATCGTGGAGACAATGGCCTACCCTCAACTTGTGCTATTGTAGGAGGCACCCTAGAATTATCAAACCTTGCATTAGAACCTTGACCCTATAGTAATCAACAATAACTACCACCACCACCACTTTTGGAGATGTAGAACATACAATCATATCGAGCACTCTTAGAATCATTCACCCTCTTCACTTTGAGCTTCTCTCCCTTGGTTTGTTCAATATATGTCATGAGCTTAGAGATGTCTATATCCCCAGTGAACATATCCATACAACATTTCTTCATAACCAAGTTAGAGATCCCAGAAATAAACTTGTGCATTCTTGCACGGGGGTCAACCATAAGCATAGGAGAATACTTGGAGGGCTTTGTGAACTTGAAGGCATAGTCCCACACACTCATACCATCTAGTTTGAGGTTGATATACTCTATCATGTTGGCATTACTATGTTTAAGTGGGAAGAAATATTCCAGAAATGCGAACTTGAATTCTTCCTAATTCACATCATTACCATAAACACTTCCTATCAACCAATGTGTATACCACAGTTGAGCCACATCTTTCAATTGATAAGGAACTAACTAAGCTTTCTCAACAGAAGTCACTCCCATAAGTCAACACCTTAGTAAGCTCATCAATAAACTCTTAAGCATCCTCATTAGCCTTTGGCCCAAATAACTCTAGAGGATTTTTCCAGGTGAAATCTATCACCCTGGAAGCCTGGATGGGATCACAGGAGGAAGATTAACCTACCTATACTCAGAAGTTACCACTTGTGCAAGCATAGAAAAAGCTATATGGAATCCACCATTATAGAAGGCTCTTCCACAGGCCTTTGAGAAACTTTGTCCATATAAGCTGGGGCCTATCATTGTAGGGGAGCTCTTTCTGTAGGCATCTTTGGTAATGTAGAAAGAACATTATCAGGATAAGGAAACAATAATATATGGAACAAGAATGACATAAGACATGAAGAAGTGAGATAATTTCTAGAACACCATCACAGCCTCCTATTCATAAGTATAGTGCACTTCACATCCATGAATAGGACTCTACTCAATACAGCATGTTGGATTCCAAGGATAATGTATAATATTAATTCTATAATACCAAGATTTTCATAACCTAGATTAGGTTCTAAGAGTGACATGGCAAATAGGAACTCGAGAGTCCCCAAATAAGCCTTGTACCATCCATCCAAACATCATTGGTTTGGTAATACATATAAATAGTAAACACATAGTCCTAAGGGATGAAAAAGTAGGACACATGCTATGGGGATGTCATAAGGGATAGAGAGTAACATCGATTCACATAACACATTAGCACATAATAACGAAGGGGAAATTAAGTATGATGTAAGACCCAACTTATAAGGGCAGGAGCGACGCAAGAAATAATCCTAGAAAATTTTAATTGATAATGTTTACGAAGGTATTTTATGCATCGTAAGGTAGAGTACTTCCCGTAAAGTGGGTCTTGTAGATTAGGAATTAGAGAAAAGAAGTCACTGAAGTTTGATGAAGGGCCATCAGATAAAACCCCATTTATGTCCTATAGAACTATCAACAAGTCTTAGAGGAGGTCTCATGAAAAATTCTAGTAACCCTATTTTTGAGACCCTTAGTTTATGAAAGATTATCTATGGCTCATAAAGTGCTATATAGCCCATAAACGGGGTATCATGGACCCGTTCGACCAGAATTTGACAGCATAAATTTGACCTTTCCTTTTTTTTATAAGCCCAAACTACATCGTCTTGAACCCATTGGTATCCCTTATCATATATACATCCCTAATACATCTCATTCCTCCTTGTTCCAAAAACCCTAATTATCAAAAACTCTCTCCATCTCTTCAAGACTTTCAAGGAAGAAGGTACAATCTAGGGTTCTGAATTCCTCATCATTTTCTGAAGTTTTCCTGTCTCTTATCACCAAGGTTTGTGGATTTGATTGTGGGAACCTTCCTTCCCACAAGCTCAACCAATCTTCTTCTCAAACTACATGGATTTATGGATTAATTTAATAAGTATTCATGGTCTCTTGCTTATTGTGATATCATCATGTTTTGTACATATTGTTTCTATTTGGGTTCTTTAAGTAATGGTTTTATTATGCTAAAACATTGTAAAGGTTTATCATTGTTAATGGTTTTATGATGTTGAGCCATGTACTCTATGATGCGATGAAAAGTTATGAAGAAACTTATGGATTTTAGGTAAATATTGAACCCTTATTCTATATTTTACCCTCTTGTGAATAATATATATATGAAGGGATCAGGACCGTTAAATATTTTAGCCTCATGTACTAACTAAAGCTCACTATAAGGGGTCATGTATATGATAATCTCTACCCTCATGTGTAATGAAATGTCTACCAACAAGAGGCCAAGATTATGCCTTGTTTTCATCGTATAGAACAAGTTTTATTCCACATGTAAGGGTCAAGTATATGAATGAGCTGGTTATGTCATGTAATCATGATTATTTACATATTATGCAAATTATGATTATGTTTATGATTATTTCAATGTATTTCGTGGGACCAGACATAGCACCAAAAAGAGTCTTAATGTTGGGCATGACCTAAGTGGTCCTTTTATAAAGTCTTGGTCTCTTAAGTATACGCCACCATAGGTTTATATTATTTCCCTAAATGGGCTTTTGCTAGTGGATCCAACTAGGAAACGTTACCCATTATGTGCGGAAATCTTGGTTTACCTCGGCATATAGACCACTCCTTTTTCGATGGGGAGATAGGCATCAGGATTCCAAGTAGTATCTCTCTTCGTCTTAGATGACAATTAGGGTATCCTCCCATATATGTATGATATATTATGCAAATTTGACAATCTTCAAGCATGTTTTAACTTAAGCATTTGTTATACATGTCATTTTGAGCTCATGCCTATTATTATGCTTATGCATCTTTGTTAATATGTCTTATGTTTCTCATTGCATTTTGCCACACATACTTAGTACATTCAAACTGAAATGTTCCAAAAATGTTCTTTCAAATGTCCCATAATCATAATTTTCATATATCTCAAAATCATGCAAATTCATGCGTGATATCAAAAAATCAGCTTCATATTCTACATCCGGGGGCAAAATTGAGTAGGAAATGGGTATAACCAAAATTTTAGAAGACACATAGTGAAAAATAATTTTCACTAGTTTCAATTTCCATAGAGCATTCATGCCCCAATCGCGACACAATCGGGGCTGGGAGTAGTGTAAATTCTCCTTCGCGTTTGGTAGGGGTCGCAGATTGAACGCGGACCAATACAAAATTTTCCTCACTTTTTTGTTTTGGCCAAGGGCATTGGGGTCATAACCCTATGCCCACTTAAGCGTGAAATCACCCATACTTAGCTATTTTTCAATTCTATATCTCACAAAACCATCTCTCAAGCCCCTCTAAGACTCTATTAATTCTCTCATTCAAATTTAAGAATCCCAGTCTCTACATTGGAATTCAAGGGTTTATTTGAAGCTCTAAAACTACTTCAAGCTCACCTCAATGAATTCAAGGGTTAAGTTATGTGGGTTTCATCCTTGGGTCCTTTTAACACATGGAGCCCAACCTTCCATTTTTATGAAAATTGCATCTTGTCAAGTTGTATTACCTATGGGTATCTCTTATGATGGATTATCAACATCAATATGTTGGGGTTTTATGAAATATTAATTTATTATGCATGACTATCTATTTCAAGCTTCTAATATAAATTAATTTTTTCTATTGAGACTATACATGTTTTGAGCTATGAAATTATAAATTATCATGAATTTTTGTAATGGATTTCAAGGTATCCTACATGAGGGTTTTACTACATGTTGGTGGAATTGATTCGCATCAAATTTACTCATCTTATTTCATTCTTGAATTAGACGATTTTGAACAAGTATCATGGATCCACGATGTGTTTGATAAAATGTCAAGTAAAGTATTCTCAAGTTATTGATGATTTATTTCATGATTTACAAGTCAAGTGACTATGTGACGATTAATGCCTTTCAAGTATGTATTGAATTCATGAAAAACAACAGTGATTTTACAACTATCAAGTTAAGCCCTACTTCAAGATTTTTACCTCTTGTGAGTCATTCATATTAAAGCAAGGGTTCATGTATGATTATGATCTTCTCTCATGTTCATGTTAGGCTCACAAGGTTACTGACTGTCCTCAAGCACAAAACAAAGGTAGAGATGGCTGTCCATAAGGCCAAGGTGCTAATGTGGGTCTAATGGAAAAGGGTGGCCAACAAGGGGTGCTCCAAGGAAAAACAGATTCTATGCTCTTCAAGGAAGGCATGGGGTGGATGTGGTGCCCGATGTCATCACCAGTATGTTAAAGTATTTTGATTTTAATATGTATGACTTGATAGCTCTGGGTTCCTCTCTTTCTTTCATTACTTGTTTTGTTGCTAGAAAACTTAATATGAATCCCGAATTATTGTGTGAGACATATGAGATATCTACCCCCATTGGTGAGTCTATTATTGCAAAAAGAGTCTATTGAAATTGTCCCTTGCTCATATTGCATAAAGTTTTGCCTTGTGATTTTGTTGAATTAGAGATGGCGGATTTTTTCGTCATACTTGGGATGGATTGGTTGCATTTATATTATGCCTCTATTGATTTTAGATCCCATAGGGTTAAATTTCAAATCCCTAATAAGCCCTTCCTTAAGTGGAAAAGTCATGATGTAATGGTCAAGGGCAGATTCATTTCTTGTCTTAAAACTCAAAAGTCAATTTCTAAGGGTTGCCTTTATCATTTAGTGAGGGTTAGGGATGTTGAGTCCAAAGTCCTCCCTATTGAGTCGGTTTCAGTGTTTAATGAGTTTCTTTATGTCTTTCTTGATGAACTTCCTAGTTTCCGCCCGAAAGGGAAATAAACTTTGGTTTGACTTCCTTCCTAAAATGCAACCCATTTCTACTCCCCCTTACCGTATGGTCCCAGCAGAATTGTAGGAGTTAAAGGATAAATGAAGGGATTTGTTGGAGAAGGGTTTCATAAGGCCTAGTAAGTTATCTTGGGGTGCACCTATTTTATTTGTGAAGAAAAAGAATGGTTTTCTTAGAATGTGCATTGATTACTAGAAACTTAATAGGGTTACCATTTAGACCAAGTACCCTCTACCAATGATTGATGACCTTTTTTATCAACTACAAGGGACTAGTCACTTTTCTAAGGTTGATCTTCGATCCGAATACCACCATGTAAAGGTAAAGGGAGTGTGATATTCCCAAGATGACTTCTTTGACTAGGTTTGGGCACTTTGAGTTTGTGGCTATGTCCTTTGGGTTGACTAATGCACCAATTATATTTATCCATCGCATGAATAAGGTCTTTAAACCCTACCTTGACATGTTTGTGGCGGTCTTTACTGATGATATATTGATTTATTCCCATAGTTAGGAAGACAATGTGAATCATTTGATGGTTCATGTTGCAAATCTTAAGAGAGGAGAGGTTGCTCACTAAATAAGAAAAATGTGAATTTCTATTGAAAGAGATTGCTTTTCTAGGGTATGTGGTATCGTGTGATGGCATTATGTTAGATTCGAAGAAGACATAGGTGATTAGAAATTTGCCTAGACCCTTGACTCGATTGAATATTAGGAGTTTCTTGGGTTTGAAATGTTACTACCGAAGGTTTGTAATGGTTTTTTTCTATTGCTTCTCCTATGACAAAGTTGACCCAAAGAAGGAAATATTTGTGTGGACCGATGAATGTAAAAAGAGTTTCCAAACTTTAAAGGATAAGCTTGTCTGCTATCCTATCTTGGATCAACCGATAGGGTTGGAAGGGGTTTGGTATATTGTGATGCCTGGGGTGTGTTTTGATGCAAAATGAAAAGGTGGTAGCATATGTATCTAGACAACATAAAGTACACGAGAAGAATTATCCCATCCATGATCTTGAATTGGAGATCGTGGTATTTGCTTTGATAATTTTGCGACACTGCTTGTATAGAGTCCATGTTGATGTGTTTACCAACCAAAAGAGTCTCCAATATGTGTTCACCAAAAAGATCTTAACTTGAGACAAAGAAGGTGGTTGGTGCTCCTTAATGATTATTATATGAGTGTGCATTATCATCATAGAAAAGCTAATGTTGTGGCCAATGCTCTAAGTAAAATATCCATGGGTAGTCTAGCTCATATTGATTATGGTAGCAAAGAGGTTGCTAGACAAGTTCACTAGTTGGCTAGACTGGGAGTTAGGTTGGATGAAGTTTAAAATGGTGGTGTAGTGATTGTTGATGGTTCTAAACAAGATCTTGACCCCACTTTGTTAGAGTTGAAGGCCTTGGTGAAAGATGGTAAAGGTGGAGGTTTTTCTCTCAAAGTGGAGATGGTGCCCTTAGGTACTAAGGTGGGTTGTGTGTGCCTAATGATAATGACTCAACGGAGTTAATCTTTAAGGAGGCCCATAATTCATCCTATTCGGTTTTCCCCAATTCTAAAAATATGTATAGAGACTTGAAGTAGGCATATTGGTAGGGTGGTATGAAGAGAGACATTGCCAAGTTCATATCCGGATGGCACAATTGCCAACAAGTGAAACCAAAACTTCAAAACTCGATTGTCCTAGCCTAAGACATAGAAATTCCTACTTGAAAGTTGGAAGAGATCAACATGGATATTATAGTTGGGTTGCCTAACACTAAGAAACACTTTGACCCTATTTGGGTTGTTGTGGATAGAATGACAAAGTCATCTTGATTTCTACCGGCCAGAACTACTTATGGTACCGAAGATTATGCCAACTAGTACATCCATGAATTGGTTAGATTGCATGGGGTGCCTTTGTCTATCATTATGGATCGTGGTGCTCAATTCACATCTCACTTTTGGAGGTCCCTCCAAAGAGGTCTTGGTACCAATGTTAAGCTTAGGATGACTTTTCATCCTCAAACGCAAAATCAAGCCGAGAGGACTATCAGAACTCTTGAAGATATTCTTAGAGCTTGTGTTATGGAGTTTAAGAGTAGTTAGGAAAAACATCTTCCACATATTGAGTTTGCTTAAAACAATAGCTACCACTCAAGCATATATATGGTTCCCTTTGAAACTTTATATGGTAGGTATTCTAGATCCCAGGTTAGGTGGTTTGAAGTGGAGGAGATATCACCAACCAAGCCTAGGGTCTAGAAGTGAACAGCGAATAGAGAATCCAAAAGGACCATAAACAAGCCTCATAGTATATCATTACACATCCTTGGTCGCGGAAGAAATTAAAAGACATTTGCAGAATAGAAATAAGGACAAAGGGGCTAAGGGAGAACTTGTCATAGCATAGAATCAAGAGATAATAAAATCAAGTCATAGCATGAATACATATCTTTGTCCAACGACACCTCTACTACATAGGTAAGAGCGAGGGACAAAACATATAACCTAGCTCACCCTCATAGTCAACAAAATAAATACATCAAGGACAATAATGTCTTATACTTTTCATAAGTTCAGAAACTAGGTCCCCAGTATGAAAGACTGACCAACTATCTTGAGAAGGTTGTACTAGCCATGTGGAGGAGGATGCTCAAGAGGGATCTGATTCCTACATGGTGATATGATGTAGGCAGAGTATGCATTAGAATGTTTGAATGTACTAAGTACGTAGGATGCAATGCTACAAGAGATAGGCAACATAATCAAAATGCATAACAATAGGCAACAGGCATAATATAACAATATTGCAGTATGATCAATGCTTAAATAAATCATGCTTAAGTAACTTATGCTTATATAGGATAGCATATATGCAGAAAAACCAAGATATATTTCCAAAGTACAAACCCCTTGGTAGGTTGGGAATGATGCCGCCCCATCGCCTAGGTGCCAAGGTATAAACCTCTTGATAGGTTACCAAGGTACAAAACCCTTGATAGGTTAGTGATGATGCTGCCCTATCACCCTTGTGCCGCGGGACAATTCCCTTGATAGGTTACCAACATACAAACCCATTGATAGGTTAGAGGATGGTCATACCCTACCTCCCATGGTGATTGAGGCATACCCCTCAATTGGCTATGTTCAATCCAACACTATATAAAGAGATATCATACACATACTTTCCTTTTATCATTATTATAACATCAAATGCATACTTTTCTTTCATCAGCATATACATACTCTTTCTTCATCATAATAACATCATTCATAACATAAGACATGCTTTGACCTTCAATTCCTCGAGAAACTATAATCGGACATTTTATCAAACACTTTGGGTGTGTGTAATGGGAGTAAAAGAGCATACAATTTAGAGATGAAACCATGTAGGAAAATCAGTTGTAAAACCTTTAATGAACGCCTTGCAATACCCCTAAGACATTCACATCAAACCCTTCATCAATTCTAATATTAAATGAAAGATCTGAAGCTCAAAACATGCTAACATAACATACTTTCATGAACTAAAATCATTGTGCAGTAAATTTCTCAATATACATGACCTACATCTAAAATCAACTTTAAATCATGCAATTTTAATTACAAAAGGATTTAGGCACCATGGGTAAAATAATTCAATGGTTCAACACCACATACCTTAGGTCTAAAGTTGCTTGGAATTGAGATTGGGAAGAATGGAGGCTTGGAAATGATCTTTGAATCCAATATACTTGGGTTTCCTTGAAATTTAATTGCAGGTTGGTAGAGGATTTTGAGAGAATTGTGAGTGTATTTTAGATGAGAGTAATGAGTTTGAACCTTTTGAAATATTGTTTAGGTCTTTCAAGAAGGTTAAGATAACATTGTAAGTCTAAAAAGGACATTCGAGTAATTAAAATTTATGGAGATGCCATAAGTGAACAGATAGAAACATTGGCAAAGTTTCATCTCACTGGAGACTTCACTGGCCATGTGGAACTCCACAGGTCACATGGAGTGCCTTTGTGAAGTGCCATAGTGAAAAAAAATTGTAGTTGGGAAACTTGGAAAAATATTGATGTCTCGTCACTTTGACAGACCACTTCATGGACCATGTGGTGTCACACCGATCATGTACTGATCTGTCCCACCTTACTTAAATAGAAAGCATATTAAAATCCACCAACATCCAAGTGCTATGATCCGTTCCACTTCACATCGCCCGTCAACGTGCCCGTGGCACCACCCTTAGCCACATTTCCCCAATTTTCAACAAGCTCCATTTGTCACACATTATGGCCATCCACACGGTCAATGGTGAGCCACAAGGCCCATATCACTGGCGGTGCCACCTTTCTTAATGGCAGAAATGTACTTTTCCAACCCTATATACCCCAAATGGACCGTCAAAGGCCACATTGGCCGTCAAACAGTCTAGGTGACAACACTGCTCAG
>JAOTQJ010116545.1:0-10800 GCA_025642045.1 Solanum sejunctum
ACGAAGTTCCTCTCAAACAAAATACACAAGTTAGCCTTATCAATTGCTAAAATCAGGTAAAAATTGATACAAATATAGTTGTCCAAAGTTGATTCCATTTGAATTGGTCCTGTGATAGCCATCGCAATAGGGTTAAGTTGATATTGATTTCACATATAAGCTGCAACGTGATGATCCTATGATGGTGGGTCAATATCCTCTAGCGGAGGTGTTCTATTATTATTCTCATATTAGTTCTGGTTCAGTGTTGTATTCACTGCATCAGTTGCAGCATTGTTTGCGTTGTCCTAGGTTATTCTTCTCAGCATTTGGATCTCAGAGCCAAACGGAGTCAAGGGTATGCCTCAACTTTAAGTGTTGTGCATACACTACACCTGCATGCTAAAAAAAACAAAAAAATGTAAAATGGGAAAAATAAGGATTAAATCCCAAATTACTTAAATTAAACAAGTCTAGCCATATTCCCCACCAACGGTGCCAAAAACTTGATGTCTCCCAAAATACACCTCCTTTTTGAATGTTAAAGCGATTGTTGTTAAGATATATAACCTAACCAAGATTAGGGTTGAACGCAGAGGGAATATAGTAGACACAAAGTAATTTACATAATTCAAGTTAATTAACGTACTTATCACCCAAAGAGGGGGCGAGGTTTGCAATTAGAAGAAGGTAATCCTGAACAAGCACAAGCGTTGTAAAATTAGTAAGAAGAGTAACTATGGTGTTGTGTTCCCCATGATTCTCTAACATGTCATTACGAGATAATCATATTCTTTTCTAATGTGTTGCATGCAGAATGGTAAGTTAAGTTTACCAAACCCTTTAATCTAGGTGAGAGGTAAATTTCACTACGTGATTGGATCCATCCCTGTAGTGTGACATTACTAACCCTACTCTATTCACCCAATTGACCTCCTCTTGATCTAGTTTTGCTGATTAGACGAGAAAAATTTGATTGAATCCTATTTTTTTTCAATTTATTACTACATTGATCCAGTCAGTAACAACTAGGTGAGTTCTAACATTGACCATCATTAAAAAGCAATCAAAATAAAGAGAATTAATTAATATAGCATGCACAATTTCCAAGAATTATGAGTTATCCAGTTTTACCTTATTAGTTCTTCATGGTTCCCATAACCCAAGTTGTTATTATTGTAGATGGAAGAATCAAGATATAGAGTAACATAATTCAGCACATCACAAGGATGAATTACAAGAAATCGCAACTATTCAATGGAAATCACAAGGTCTGAATTAAAATCACAAAATAATGTTCCAAACAATTTTCTCAATGTTCGTGGTCATTCTCCTTCTTATATCTTAAAATACCTTAAAGATCTATTTAAAGTCTTAAAATACAAATAAAAAAATAGACAAACTGGATTTGGCAGGCAATACAAGCAAATTTACGGGTCATACTAAGTTCTATGGCCCGTATCAGGCTTTGTGGACTTCGTTCTTCAAATTTGGGCATAGCTTCTACGAGTTCTTTCTATGGTCGATATTCAAACTTACAGCCCATATAGGATTTCGTCTAATGACTTTTCAGAAAATCCCAACTTCTGATACTCAGAGTACGGAACCTTATCTACGACTCATATAACTTTCCATGAGGTCACTTATGAACCCCACTCTACTGCTCGTGGAAACTTCTATGGCTCACAAACTGTGTCATAGATCATCAAATCTACAACAACTGCACACTTAGCCCAAAATCATGACAGATCCTATAATCGTGCAAAATAAAATAAAAACACATCAAACCCACTAACATCGCTTTGAGAACACACGAATTTCTAAGTTTAAGCTTCAAAAATACTATATTTTGATAACACATTAGGCTCCATGCCTGAAGATATTAATTCTAGAGTTACAACTATGACTCAATCTATGACTCATAGATAGTTTTACGAGTTGTACTGATCTTGTAGGTGCATTTCCAATAACATAAACTACTATACCTTGTCACCTGCAAAGGACTTCTATGTCCCATAGTGTTCCCTACAACTCATAGACAAGCTTTCTAGGTTCATATACCATTTATTGTTATATCGTTTTGCTTTTATTGCCTATACTAGTGGGACTAATTTGTGTGTCAATTGTGTGGATTTTAGGTATAATGGATCTAAAGTCTAGAAGGAGTGAGATTCGGGCCTTGTAGACTAATTACGAGATAAATCTTCAAACACCAGGTTGCTATTGAGGACAGTGGTTCTATAGAGGGTCTTGGTGTCCAGCCAGATATGGGCGCCGATCGACCACACACATGGGTGGCTATTAGACAAACAGTGCCTCAAACTTAGTCCATAATGGTATGCCCTCCCAAGTTTGACGAAGGAGGTAATAGGGATAGCAACTTCATCCAAATGACTTCTTCTAGAGAGGGATCCATGTACAGATCTAGAGAGAAATCCGAGTCTGTGTCTACTTTAACACCCCTAGCACCACCTTCACCTCCAGATTCATTAATGGCATGTACATGGCATATAGAAAAACTATCGGGATGACCTCCAACATGACGAGTGGGTCATACACACTCGTACTATATTTGAGAAGTCTCGGATCATCAATTTTGGGCTTGACAGTGTCCTTGGACTTCGGGATACCATAGCCCATTATAGCTTGAAGTAATTGGCAGCTTCGTTGGGGAAGTACTCCCGATGATAGTTAGAGAGTTTTATATTTCCTACACTGCTACCATTACGGAGTTTACCCCTAAGGGGAAGAGATACCTTCCTTATCCCCATCTTACAAGAATGATAGTGAGGGGAGTTTCAGTTGACTTGTCAGAGACTACCATCCGACATTTTCTTTTTAGTCCCAATAATTAGGCCCCAAAGACAATAGTTGAGTATGATCACAAACTGGGATAGACCAGGGATAAAGTGTTGATAAAACATTCAGCCCCAAAGGTTGGACTGATGAGATGGGTCTCCGACCATATTATAGAGCAAGGCTAGAACCCTGAGTGGGTTTCTATATCATCAGTGATGATAGTGAAGGTATCACTCAGCTTCACTGATAAGTTTTAAAGGGTTGTAGTTAGAATGCAGATTCAACCTACATATGTTAATAATACTTTGACATCGGATTGCACAGTATTGGTTGCCAGTATCTTGGCTGACTATGAAATTGATTTGGCCCACTTGATAATAGACCAAATTTTTGAGGTAGGCCTAAAGAGATCAACCTTTAATCCCCTTCCCGTAGTTGATATATCATTTATGTATAGTGGCGAGGTAGAGATTCTTCATCATTTGGATACTATGATAGAGGTTCAGAGGACAATAAACACCAGCTTGATAAAGGCTGAAGAGAATCCAAAGGCCCTTTGGCGAGCACCACATCCTCTAGTACACTTACTAGAGATACTCTCCACAGCACTGCCATCTGAGCCTCCATCTTCTTCTACTACTATTGTTCCAGCTACTGAGGGGGCCCTACATACCAAGGCTAAGAGAAAAAAGGGGCCCACTACTACCTCTACTCTTGTACCAAAGGTTTTGCCATCACAGCCTTCACCCACTAGCATGGTATATATGTCTACGATATCTATCTATCTAGGACCTGGAGCAAAGATAGGCATGCATTAAGTCCCACTTGACTTAGTTGCTACAGAAAATTAGGCCTTGGGTTTACCAGGTCATTTCAGAGGCTGAGGCATGGGTTGAGTCACACTTTGCAGTCACACCTACAAAGAAGCTTTCACTGGTACATAGCGACATTGATTCATTTGAGAGGGCGAGTGGAGCAGAGCCTTAGTTCAGCCTAGCCTCTGACTTGATAGTCATTCAAGATGAGTGTCACGACCCAAACTAGGGCCTAGATGTGACAAGGTGAATAGGGAACTGAAAAAACTCCAAAAAAGTCTCTAGAATACTATACACACACCTTAGTTGCGGAAGCAATTAAACAACAACAAGAGAGTAAAAATAGGGATAAAGGGACTAATAAAATTCTTTGATAGCATAAAATATAGAGTCAAAGGAGTCAAACTCCAAGCACAATTACATTATTAGTTCCAACAACCCCTCTAAACATAGATTTGAGTGGGGGCCAAGATACTTTCCGGGCTAACCCTCATAGTATCAAGAGTTCAACATAAAGAGATAGCAAAGACGAGAAATATAGCTAGTGTTCCCTAACTTGAGGACTCACCAAAAATTATTCTTCAATATATCAAACTAGCCACGTGGAGGAGAATAGTCAAATGGAGCTCTGGTTCCTGCATGATAACATCACGTAGGCATAGAGCATGCATTAATACATTTGAATGTACTAAGTATGTAGGATGCAATGCAACAAGAGATAGGTAACGTGATCAAAATGCATAATTGTAAGCAATGGGTAAGCATAGTAACAATATGGCATGCATAATCAATGCTTGAAGTAAAACGTGCTTGTAAATCATTCAAATTGCATAGGACATAGTACGTAAGTGTGTGAAGGGACCTCAGCTGACATAGAATAAGACCAAGCGAGCTATAACTTGGAATCCCGATGATTACACTTCACCGGTAAAGAGGTGGTCTACTTTCCAAGGTAAATCATACTTCAAACATATGGGAACATGACCCAATTTTGTATGAAGTAACCTTCTTTATGGGAACATGACCCAATTTTAGAAAGAATCTCATTAAGAAACTTCACATTATAGGAACACAACCCAATTTTCGGAAGAACCTCAAGAGAAAGTGTACTAAATAGATCCATTGGTAAAGTAACGGTAAAACATCATCCTATGGTGGCACATAGTTCTAGGGAAAAAATCACTCCCTCAATCCATCGGTGCTAAATCTAATTCTATGAAATAAATAATCATAGATTTAATAACTTGTAAGAAACATTGAAATATTGCATAAGCACCTCTAAAACACCTTTGACCTCTAACGGTGAGCCTAAATTCAAACATACGAATAGATCATTATCAAACAATACCCTTGCATCAATATCAAAGGCTCAGTGGAGCTAAAATCTTTAAGAAAAAGGCTTAATCTGGCTGTACAACATCATATACATTTTCATGAATAAACCATATCTTTAGAAAGCCAAAATCATCATAAAGTCACTTAACTCATAAATCATCCAACAAATCATCAAAACTTTAAGAATCCTTAAAAAGACATTTTATCCAACACTTGGCAGCATGTAATGCTAGTTCAAAATCATGCAATTCAAAAGTGAAATCATATGAGAAAACTCAATGTAAATCAACCCACCAACACATAGTAAAACCCTCATGAAAGATACCTTGAAATACATCATCAACTCTTATAATAGACCATAGATTCATTGCTCAAAACATGCATTGTTAATCAACATTTTATAAAACCCAAACATAATTTATAGTCTACTTTCATAATAAGAGATACCCATGGATAATCTAACCTAAAAAAATGCAATTTGTACAAAACATAAGGTTGGACACCATGGGTGAAAGGACCCAATGGTTGAAACCTATATACCTTAGACCTTTAATTTCTTGAAATTGGGTTGAGAAAGATTTGAAACTTAGAAGGGCATCTTGGAATCCAAAACTTACTCTTGAGTACCCTGAATTCCTATTGGGGTTTTGGTGAAGGCTCTTGAGAGAATTTGAGAGTGTATTCAAGTTGAAAGGAATGAATTTGATCATTTAGAATAGGGTTACATCTTTTGGGAAGGTTACGATAGCATTGGAAGTCCCAAAAAGCCATTAGAATAGATTAAATTTATAAAAATACCATTAATAAAATGGAGGGAAAAATTGACAAAGGGTCACCTCGCTGACTGATTCACAGGCCGTGGTGAAGCCACACAGTCCATTTACTAGCCTATCAAACCATACTTAGAAAATTTCATAAAAATTACGAGATGGTAATTTTATATTTTAGAAAACTTTTCTCTTTGAAACCCTCATGGAAGGCCTCATGGCCCATGCTACACAACAAGATCTGTGTGGCTAGTCATGGCATATGACCTGGCCAAAATGTGGCCATTTCAGGCCCTAAACTAGTCTTATAGGTTGTGAGATGCCACACGGCCCATTTACTGGCCCGTGTGGTAACACTGTAAGGAGGGGCTCTATGAAAACGGGTATAACTCCTTCGTCCAAACTCGGAATGAGGTGGAACCAAGTGAGTTAGAAAGATAACTCAAAGACCTTTAATTTATTATGTCATGGGTCATCGATTTCTTTGTGTGCTAAAAGTTATAGCCATTAAATTTTGACCCTTGCACAAACCAACACCCAAAACTCAATTTAACGAGAAGTCTTGAACTCATCCAAGTACTAGAAGTCTCGCATGCTCCTAATACGCTTCCTAACCATATGAATGAGGTTTGAAACATAGGCACATATGCATTTGGAGTTACGGGCTATCACAATGAGATCCAATAGCTCCATTCCGAGATGAGGGCAACAGCATCAACCTCACTTGTGCTTTCTCTGTTTGACACCACTAAGGTAGTTGTTGATCTTTTTAACCCCAAGTAGACACCACTCCGTGCCCTCTGGAAGAGACCTCATCTAGAGAATGACGATCTAGATGTTGTGAGGAAAGAGATGGAGTAAATAGAGATGGAGCAGTTCAATGCTATGAGACTTCACTCCAGTATAGATATGGATACTCAACAAGCATGTGATCTAGAGAGGATGAGGGTTACTAGAACCTCTGGACATGCTGCCGCTACTGAGGAGACCACTAGGCAGGTTGAGAATGGCCAAACACAATCAGAGAATCGTGCTTAGGCACCCAGTTATATTCTTTTTGACCCCTATGCTTTGATTTAGTTATATTTTTTTGCATTAAGGACAATGCAAACACTTCTCTATTAGGTGTGGGTGGTTATAGGCTGGTGTGAAGTCTGAGTAACCATGGCCTACAACTATCCAAAATTTTGAGTCTGAGGGGTTTTCTTGCCTGTGTTATTTCTCTAAGGACATTTATTTTTTCTGTTGAACTGGCATGTTTAGGATGTGCAAGTAGTACTAGTAGCATATTGTACTAAAGTTTGTGGCATATGTTAGTTTTGTGGAAAATGATACACAATTAAAATTTTATATTAGGTAGTTTTGATAACAACCACATGAAAACAATGATTGAAAGTTCTTGTTCTAATAAGAGATGCTTAATTTTGACGAAAAGCATGATCTGGGAGTCTATGTTAATATTGTAATTAGTGCCAAGTTTGTGTGAGCTTCTTTGCATAATTCTAATACTATGTTTCAATTCAAAACTTGCCCTATTACTCTAACTAAGACTATAGGTTAGTTGGTTAGGAAAGGATCTTATATCATTAGTCATATTAGTTCACTTAGCCTAAATAATGAACCAAATGCTTGATGTATCCCTTGGTCCTAATGTTGGAGCTTGACATGTACACTTTTGTTTATAAAAACCTAAGTAACCGAGCCTTTTTTAATGTGAAAGCTTGAATTTGGCCTTGGTCCTTACTTGAATATTGAGCACCATGACTAAGACAAAAGTCTAAGTTGAGACATTAAATGGGGTGGAATAGTGATATATGAAGAAAGGGAAAAATGTACTATGGGTGCAAGAAAAATGAACGAATGCCTAAATAATGCGCCAAAAAGAAAAACAATATGAAAAAAAGCAATAAGCTTAAAAGTGTGAGTAAAGCACCCCAGAAAGGTTTGAAATAAGATAAGGGAAGATTGAGTGAAAATAACATTGTTGGTAGGGCAAAAGTGTAGAATAGCACAGCGTCAAGGAGGGACATTAGTCACTATATTCCAAAAATATCATACCAAAGCCCTATAAACCTACGTTACATGCAAAGAAAGTCCTATAATGATGCTAGTCCAAGTAATTGAAGGTCATAGTTGTGAGTATAGGGGAAGGCATATGGTATCGACTGCAGTGTTTGAATATCTCTTGTGAGTGTGAGTGATTTTATTAGTCCAAAGCATTAAACTTGAAAATGCTATCATGACTGGGATATGGGACTTCTTTTTATGAAGGAACTTGAGTTACGCTACTGTCCTAGGCTGTTTTAGTGATTGTTGCTTATTTATGGTTACCTTAGATGTCATAGTTGCACTGTCACATATATTGATATACATAGGTTTGTTTAATGACTATTTGATATGTATTGATTAGTTAGTTTGAGTATTGGTGATTGATTTAGAGATAATCTATTCCATTAGATTGAGTTTTGTATGTTGCTACACTACTTATGTAGATTGAGTCTATCACTTGAGGACAAGCAATAATTTTAAGTTAAAGGTGTTGATATGTTGTCAAAATTCAACACTTTTGATGCTTAAACTTGAAATTTTGTGTATTTTCAAAGCGATGTTGTACGTTTGAAGTATTTTTATGTTTAATTTTTCAGGATTACAGGATTTAGCATGATTTTGGGAAAAGTTTTGTAAAATTGTTGTTTTTGAAGACTTACAAGCAACTCTATTGGCCGTGAAACTTCCATGAGCCATAGAGAGGTTTCGTGAGTTAGATCTAGTGAAGGTCTAAGTATCAGATGTTGCATCCATGAACTATTAGACAATCCATCAAATCTCTCATGAGTTGTGGATTGGTTTTATGAGTAGAGGATTGGCGTTTGAAGAGTTTCTGAAAATCTATCATACAAAACCATCGACTGGTCATAAGTCTGAAGACAGCCCGCAAGAAGGTCTCATATAAGTGAAGTCAATTTTTGGCAGATGCAGAGTACTAAGCCCGCATATAGGTCATGGATCTTTATACTTCCCGTAACCCAGTCAATCGAAGCTACCGAATCTTATTTTCCTATTCTATTTTGAATTTGTGTTTTACTTACTATAAATGATCTGTCAGGTCTTTTTGACAGAGAGTCAGAGGAGAGAATAGAGTAACACTTTTGATACTTCGTATTTTGTGATTTTTACATTGAAAACATTACATTGTTAATTCTTATGAAAAATTTTGAATTACTTGTTCTTAATTTCAACATTATAAGAGTCCAATTATGTCATTCAATAACATGATTCTTTCATGTACAATTATTATGCATAGCTAAATCCATAACTAGGATTGTGGGAACCATGAAGAATTAACAAGGTAAAGCTGGATAATCCATAATTCTTGAAAAGTGTACATGCATGTATTAATTAATTTTCTTCGTTATGAATGCATTTTAATGTGTAACACCCCATATCTTACAATATTGGCACGATGCAAATGAAACATGACATGGTTTGGACAAATTGACACTAATTTTCAAAAGTACTCGAATCTTGTGCTAATGGATATGTGCGTCTAACACTTAAGAGAGTCGAGTGAGCACATGTTTTGTGTCGAATTGAGGAGATTACTTCCTTAAAATGAAGTGAGAATTGAGATGCTTGTAGGAATTATGAAGCAAGAAGGTGAGTCAGCTACTTACTTAGCTTAAATTGCTAACTAAACGTAGACGAGACCTGGCATCGAAATTGTCCAAGTCGGAGCATGAATAAAATTCATGTTAAGGGTGTATCTATCGGCCATGATTTAACATCACATATGGTATATATTTACAGCCCAAGGATTATAGTAAGGAAGAACCATAGACATCATAAACTCTTGGATACTTTGGGACCAAAACTAAGTAAGAAAAGTTGGTAAAATAGGGAGCCCAAGTCCATCAACTTGAAGACACATTTTGGCCCAAGTTTAATGGAAAAGCTAGTGGATAAGAAGCTTATTAATGTGTGGTGTAATATAGTCAAAAGACCAAGGGAAGGTCGGCCAACGTGGTAATATAAAGAGGGGTTATAAGCAGCAAATATCCATTCACTTTTAACTTGGAAAATTTTTGCTTTCTTCCAACGTTATTGTTCTTCTTTCTTCACCTTGCAAAGCAGCTAAATAACTCTCCTAGCATTCTTGGATAAGCCTTACACCTTGAAGTAAGTGGTAAGTAAGTTTACACATGTGTTTAGCATAGTTCTCTTATGAAAAACAAGAAGTATATTTTAATGTGTTGGTGCTAGAATTTCTGGACAGATTGTGTACTAGGGATTCTTGTGTAATTTTCTTGTTAATTAAGAGGTTTTTATGTTGTCGGCTGGCTTTATTATGTATTAATACTTAATTATGTAGAAAATATTGATTTTACAGAAGTGTAATAAGGCTGATTAACTACTCTTACAGTCCACAAAAGTGAGTCGTTATGTGATATCACAATTATGTGCTTCAAATGAACTTATGGACTGTTGGAGAGCAAGTTGTTGCTTCACATCCTTAATAATTGATTTGTTGTTGTTCTAAAACTGGTTCATATCTGGTTTATGTATAAATTTTGTTGGAACAGTTTGGTCAAATTTAGAATAAGTTTGGAGTAGTTGACGTCGAAGTGTAGCGAAGGAAGGTAACGTTATGCAGTCCGTTTTTAGATTGTGTGGAATTATGATGTGTTGTGCTCTGTGGGATGTTGTAAGGCTGTTATGGACTTAAAATAGGTTGTACATGATGTGTATATGCTAATATGTATTAGAAAATACAATAAGGGGAGGAAATGTTAAAGGAATACGCCCGGGTTTATAAACACCCGCTTGTTGCCCGTGTATTGTTTTCTTCTGTGATTGAGATGCCAAGATGTATTCATTGTCTTCTAAAGCTAGTTTTATCCTCTACTATGTTGTAGATAAATATTTGGAGGAAGGGAAGGTTATCTCGAGGTAGTAATGAGGTTATACAATGAGGTATATAAGGTTACTTGATTTTGTATCACTTGGCATGGAATATAGATCTCTCCTTGCTACATAAAGTCATTTACCCACTACGACACAACTATTAACCACGTCTCCACTTTTGTACATGTTCATATGATTCCATA
>JAOTQJ010116556.1:0-10799 GCA_025642045.1 Solanum sejunctum
TAATATGTAAATAAGCGAATAGATATAGATTGGTTCTCCCGAGCCTTATCGGCAAGGGTGCCAGTCCGCCCTAACGGTAACTTGGGGTGTGACACTTAGAATCATATAAAGGACTTGAAGTATTATTATAAGCTTTGAATAGAATGAAAGAGATATGGATATTGCTCCTCCATGCCTACTCCGGCTCCCTAAGAGACATACGAATAGACGACTCTTCCAAAGGGCCTTGAAAAACACTATATCATTATCAATCAATTTCTCCACTCATCCATCCAACACCTCTACTGGGACCTTCTCCTCAGCTAACTTACCCTCCATAACACCCACAACCTTGAAGTGTTCTATAACACTAGAGTCACCAATACATCCCCTAAACACAGAAGCATGAAGAACCGAACTAACGAAATCCCTCTCCATAGGCAATCCCCAAACTTATGCAACTTTACCAACTTCCGTCTTCACCCTATAAGGACTCACAACCATAACTCAATTGTCAACCTCAAACACGCCTAACCTACTTGGTACCATAAACTACTATCTTATCTTTGGGAGACAACCACTACTCTATCATCTTCTCACACAAAACTTCCAACTCTAATAAGATGGAATCAAGACCTTGCCTAACATAGACCTCCTCAACCAAAGAAGATTTGGAACCACCAAGAACACTATACTACCATTCTCAACTTCCCTCAACCTAACTCCAATCTAACTACCCGATGGACCCTACTAGTCTTCTCTTTACCACCCTCATCAACATATACTAGGCCACCTAGGACACCGACCACAACATTAGCCCTACTCAAAAAAATAATGCACCCTCATATCATAATCCTTGAAGAATTCTAACCACCTTCTTGCTATCCATAATATACACTCATCATATTTAGCAAACGACCTCTCATCCTCCAAGACTTGTAATACTACCCTCATATGATTCACAATCCCTAAATAAATCAATAATTCATTACTAGAAATCACCACAAACATATCAAGGTAAGGTTTTAAGACCCTATTTAAGAAACCCATAATCACCACCGGTGCATAAGTCAAACAAACAACTCTATCAATACTAATAATGTTGACTCCTAATCCGAAAAGACACCTAGGGATATCACCTAGCTTCATCCTCACTTTGGGACAAACCTAAACCAAAGATCAGTCTTAGAGAAGTGACTAACCTATTGTAGTTGACCAAATATATCGTCTATCCTTAACGATCATGTTACAACCTTATGAGTTCTACACTCATTGGAAGCATGCTATACAAGTAGCCCAAACTACCCAAGACCTCTAACACATCAAGCTATATTCAACCAAGATTACAAGATAAGACTTTTATGCAATAAGAACATGGTCCAACCCTTAGAGACCAATTGAACCTTAAGATAAAAATGGACCTACCTCTTTTTCTACCACTTGACAACCTCCCACTCAAAGACAGGTTCATTAGGGAGTTGAATTCTAACTCTACGGGTCCTACCATCAATGGAGACACAATATGCATGTAACTAATCCATCATAAGTGTAACATGTAAATCCACCACATCAAATCCAATGAGCCACAAGGCAAGACCTAATGTAATACAAACCCACATCAACACCTATGAACCTCCTAGCAACTATATACTCAACAAAAGGATAGAAAACCAAGGGCCAACACAACAACTTGGGCACACAAGAAGCCCGACTAGCAACCAAAAGAATAGAGAAGAAATAGTAAAACTTGGGTCCATCAAAAACAAAACCTTCATCTTACCTTCCTTTGCCTTCCTCTTAAAGCTACATGATCAACTAGAAGAGCAAAGAAAATTCATTAGAGAGGGAAACTCTATATCACTTCTAAAGCATGACAAACATAGACCATGAAGAAGGAAAACATTTCCTAAAATGTCTTATAGCCTTCCATACTTTGGTGCACAACATAACCATGAATAAGACTCTAATCAATGTGATATGTTAGACTTTGAGTATCTAAAACCTAGTGCTCTGATACTATCTTTGTCACGACCTAAGCCTAGGGCCTAGACATGACCGGCGAATAGAAAACCTGATGGAACCCCAAACAAGCCTCTTAGCATATCATTATACATCCTTGGTCGTGGAAGCAAGATAAAACAACAAATAAGAGAAGATATATAAAAGGTAAAAGGGGTTAAGGGACATCTTTGATACCATAACAATAAATAGCAAGAGAGTCAAGGCTCATAGCATGATTACACCACATGTCCAATAATACCTCTACTACATAGATAGAGTAAGGGCCAAGACAAGCAACCAGGCTCACCCTCATAGGCATAAGTATACAATAAAGTAAAGAGAGTTTTACTACATATTATAAGAGAATAATCATTGTAACTGGAATAGAGAAATCACCAAAGACTAACTTCAACAATTCATATAGCCATGAGAAAAAATAATAGGAGCTTCGGTTCCTACGAGGTTACATCATATAAGCATAGAGTATGTGTTAGTATGTTTGAATGCACTAAGTATATGGGATGCAATGCAACAAGAGATAGACATCATAGGAAAAATGCATAAACTTAGACAATGGGTAGCATACTATCAATATGACATGTATAAATGATGTTTGAAGTAAAACATGTTAGTGAATTATATGCTTATATAGAATTAGAGCATGCATAGGAATAGACCATCATCATAGTCCAAGTGAACTATTTCCCAACACCAAGGCACACCATTCGTTGAATGGTCATTGAGGCCTGATATCCCCTCAACAAGCTTGACACCTCCTCTTCAAGGTGATTGAGGCTTGGTACCCCCTCAACAAGGCAACCCAGTCTTGGCACCCCCTCAATAAGGTAATTAAGACTTGGCACCCTCTCAACAAGGTGATTGAGGCTTGGTACCCCCTCAAAAAGGTGATTGACTTGCAATATCATTGATAATTTTCATGAATTCAACACACATATAACATACTTTCATCATTATAAAGTCATCATATACCTACATTTCCTCTCATCATTATACATCATATGCATACCATTATTTCATCGTCATTCCATCATCATTTCATCATCATGTAATCATCATAACATTATTCCACTCATAAGATATGCATTGAAACTTCAATTCTTCGAGAAACCCTAGCCGGATATTTTATCAAACACTTGGCGGGTGTATAGTGCTAATGTAAAACTATGCAATTTAAGAGTGAAATCATACAAGAAAATCTATTGTAAAACCATCAATCAACACCTTGTAACACCCTCAAGCAATATACATCAAAATCCCTCATCAAATCTTACATTAAGTTCAAGATTTATAGCTCAAAATATACTAAAAACAATCATACTTTCATAAACTCCAAATCACTATGTGGTGAAATTTATCATAATCAAGAACCATAAGTAAATCAACTTTTAAATCATGCAATTTAAGTAAAAAGGAGACTTAGGAACCATGGGTGGAAGGACTCAATGGTTCAACATGATATACCTTGACCTTGAAGAATTTCTTGAAGAAGACTTTAATGGAGACTTAAAGCTTGAAGGAATTCCTTAGATTCGGATTAGGGTTTGGAGACTTGAATTTGGGAGCAAATATTTAGCTAAGTGTTTTGGTGAGCATTGTGGAATGTTTTGGATGATATAAGAATGAAATAAGGATAAATATAGGTATTTTCAAGTGTGGAAACTCTTAGGCTGAAAACTTTTAGGTCTTGGACCAAAAAAAATAAAACAGGCACGAAAACCAACAACCGCGATGCGGATTTGCCTTTGGAAATTGCATTTTTGTACAAACAAGTTCTGTAAAAATAGGCATAACTCCTTCATCCTAAATCAAAATGAGTTGAAACCAAGTGAGTTGGAAAGCTAATTCAAAGAGCTTTAAGTCTGTATATTGTGGGCCACCCAATTCTTTGTGCTAAGTGATATGCTCCTTTAAAGTTGACCCTCCTGAATCGTATTTTTGCGATTTTTGGATTTTGATACAGTTGCTCCAAAATTTAGGTTAGACCCATTGCCCACTCAATTTGACTCCCTGAACAAGAATATGAAGTTGGATTTTTGAAATAACGAATGGAGGTTTAGATATATGAAAATTACGATTTTGGGTACTTTCGAGGTACATTTTTGGGTACTTTTTGGGGTCGTTTCATAAAGCATATTTATGAGCTACTCAATTCATATTATCATGTCTCTTATAAGTTATTCATATTATGATTAAAGTATGACTATTTTAAGTATTCATTGAGATTTGACTTAGCACCGATTAAGGCTTAAGATGAGGGCCCGACTCAACGGGTCCTTATATAAAGTCTTAGTCTCTAAACTATTTTCTACCATAGGATTATACATAATTTATCTTATGGATTCCTAGTGGATCCATCTAGTTACACCATACCTTGTTGGGGGAGTGACATGCCTCGATCACCTTGTCGAGAAAGGGGGGTGACATGCCTCAGATTATTCATATCATCATGTATAGTTTACCTTAGCAAGTAGACCACACCTTGTTGAGGGGGTGACATGTATGATCACCTTGCCAAGGGGGTGACATGCCTTGGATTCCAAGTAGTAGCTTACTTGGTCTATATCTATTAAGGTCTTCCCACATATGTATTATGTACTATGCAAATTGAATATTTTCCCAGAATGTTTTATTACAAGTATTGATCATACATGTCATGTTGAGGTTATGTATCCATTGCTTATGATTATGCATTTTGAGCATATTGGCTTATGTCTTTGTCGCATTGCATCCCGCATACTTAGTACATTCAAACGTACTTACGCTTACTCTATGCCTACATGATATCAACATGTAGGACTCAGAACTCCTTTTGATCATCATCCTCCACGTGGCTAGTTTGATTCTCGGAGAAAGATTTGGTGAGTCCTCAATTCCGAGGATAATATCTATTTGCTTCATGTTATGTTGAGACTCTTTCTTATGTTGAATACTTATTACCATTAGGGTGAGCCTAGGAAGAGTCTTGTCCCCCGCTCCATTCCAAGTTAGAGGTGTTATTGGATAATATGTATGTATATGCTATGAGCTTGACTGTTTTATGCTTTCATGTTTATCAAAGACTTCCCTTACCCCTGTTTTTGTTTTTATTATAACTTGTGATGCTTATTTTGTTTCAGCTACCAAGGATGTTTGATTGATATGTTAAGAGACTTGTTTAGGGTCAATTTGGGTTCCCCATTTACCATGTCACATCTAGGCCCTAGACTTGTTTCGTGACAGTCAAATTAGTTTGCACTTCCAAAAGACTAAAGAGTTAAACCATATAGTATAAATGTTGTATATATGAATTCAACATCAAAACTTCACATGAATAGTCCATATAATGAAACCAAAGATATATTTATCTCAAAAGGAAATAGGAGACATAAACAAAGGTTCAGTTATTGATCAAAGCAACTGATAACATACTTATACACGATACTTATTAACAAACGAAAGGCAACACTTCCAAAACATCACAACAATAGATGTATAGCATATGCATCATGGTTATAAAGGAGATAGGCTTGACATTGCCCTCTGCATATATGGTATGTGCTTATCACCTTAGAATTGGAACCACCATCTACTCAAATTTCACCTCATTAAGTTATTTTATCAAGTTTGTCTACTAAAGCTCATTGTCCTATACTTAATGGACTTAAAGTTGCCACCTGCAGAAAAGAAGCCACACTTAGAAGTTTATTAGTTATTAAAATAAGAGTATCCAAAATTGAAAAAGAAATAACTACGATAAAGAATGTTGACATTCATGACAAATTTAATACTTCTGTAGCAATTGGCTCTTATACATTTGCTTACAAAATGTTGTCGCACTGAGTTAAAAGAAGAACAAAACAGAAATGTTCAAGAAAACAAAACCTATAGCCATATAGAGAAGAGGCAGATGTATATTGTCGAGAAAATATTGAAAATGAGATGAAGAAACAACACAACAAATGCTTGCCATTTCACTCGAAAATGATTACTAATAGAAACAACTTAGTATGTGAATGGGGTGATTGATGTATTCAGCCTTTTCTTTTAACAACATGAAAGATTATTTGTATCATCTTATGCAATATTTCAAGTACCAAACAGATACGTTGATTTGGATTTTGAAAGGTCTGTGTCAAGGACCACCATAATTAAAACCTATGTCGACACATTAGTTGGAAAAAATTAGTGTTGAAGTCATTAAATATATTTCTACTTACTTGAGTCTTTGCAATTTATGCTACAAGAATCAGAACAGCAAAAGAATAGAGAAGAACCTATTGGCCCATAATGCTCAAAAACTACTTAAATAACGGGATATTTTTCTGGCCAAGGAGCTGAAGCTCATCCCTCCCATCATATCTTCAAAATAATCCTTAATCTTCCTAGTAGAATCTACAAGTTGGGGGCTCTTTATAAGTTTGATAATTTTTAGTGAACAAATATCTTCGAAACTAGGTAGAATCTCTTCAAGCATATGACATCTACACAGTTCTAATTTCTCAAGCATGGGAAAGGATATCTCTTGAACATCCCACTTGGCAAGAGTCACTCGAAACAGCTTCAAATATTTGAGATTATCAAATGTATCTTCCTCCCTTATGTTCTATTCTCACCCATGGATAATTGTATTATGAAGAGGTTGGGTAGTCTCGATATTGTTAATAGTGCATCAGACCTCAGAGAAAAATCACACAGTTGCATACTTTTCAAATTCAAAGGGAAGTTAAAATCCCATGACCAAGTAGATGACCCACTGTCATTTCAACTTTCAAAACCTACTTTGAGGAATTCTAGTTCAGTGAGGAAATACAACTTTGGGAACCAATGTGTTAGGACCCGCAACTTAATTAGTTTGATTTAATAAAGTTTGGGACCGAATGAAATATTTCTTCTAAGTTTGGTCTTTAAGGATAAAATTGATGTAGGGTCAAGGTGTGTGTAAGCTTTTGATTGGCCCAAGTGGTACATGTGTATCTATATATATATGTATATCCTTTACAAGATCATCAGCATTCCATACTTAGAAAAAAATTAGCAAAACTTTTTAAACAAAATACTCCACTCTCGGGGTGCTACAGTGCACCCCAAAGAAATTCAATTTTTTTGTATTTTCGATTATTTGATGCTTTACGCTGAGTATATTGAAGCCCCTAAGTAGCGTGGTGGCGTTGGTTGGTCAAGAAAACGCATAGTTTGCTGGTTATGAAAGATTGGGTTGTAGTAGAGGATTTCAAGGTATGTTAATTTTTATCTTTATTTATGTTAATTAAAGATTGTGAAGGTGTTAGAAATGTGTAAAAATGAAGATAAAATGCAAAAATAGGATTGGTTGTTAACGAAATTATGAATTTCAAATTTGTGGTCCAAATAGGAATGGAATTTGTATATGATTGTATATTGAATTGTTGTCATGTATTTGTGTTTATTTGGCATGGAAATAGTCTTTATAGGGTAACAGAAGTGTTAGAAAATAATTCTAATAATTATATGAACGTTAGCTTAAATTGGAGGCACGTCAAGGGTATTATATTGCGTTTTAGCTTTAGGGATTCCCGTTGGGCGTTGGGGTGATGTAGTGTGGTTTTTGGAGAATATTGGGAGGTTTGAATATGATATATATGAATTTGAATCGTTGTTGCCCTATTTTGTTGATTACGTCGCAATAGCATTTTGTGGCGATTTAACGTTGTGGTGGTATTTGGAAAGGTTTATTGATGTTATAGGTTGTTGTTGTTGCTGTTGACTGATTATTTAAGCTGAGTTAAATTCTTGGGCCAATGTATTTTAAGGGGATATGCTGTCGAAATTTTTATAAATTTAGAACGAAAAGTTAGGCATTAAGGCTCGACACGAATATTAATTGTTGGTGTTATTGTAATGATGTAGATGTTGAACGTTCGAAAGTCTAAGGTTGGATTGAATTTACGCTGGAGTTAGTTGGCAAGCGAGTTTGAGGTATGTAAAGATTTTGCTATCATTTGGCATGAATTCGTAAGCTTATTCGACGTTATAAGTTTGAAAAGTTTCTTTCTGTACAAATTGAGTTTGAAAATAATATACGTTCATGTTTAGGCTAAATTTTACAATAAATTTATTCCATCTTAGACTATTGAGTTTTGAACCCATAAATAGTGTTCCTTCGACTGGAATTAGAGAAGTGGAAAGCTATAAGTCAGTTTGTTCCGAAATTACCTCTAAATGCGAGTTTCAGCAGTTTTGGCAAAATTTCATAAAAGAATAACTTTGATTTCAAAAGTGAACATTTTACATATTTCCTAATTTTGAAACTGGTTGTTATGCATATGACTCTCACGACTCTGCTCATGCCCGTTTGGCCTCGTTCACCGGTTCCCAGGCCAGATATTTCGTGCACATACATGATTATATGTATATATATTCCGAGGTTGGCTGGATACGGCGGGTCAGTTTGCCCATGGACCGGCTTTCCTTAGCGGAGACATAAGGAGCTGGGATGGGATGGCATCATGAAGTGTGAGTGCTGGGCTGAGTTCAGTCTGGCTCACGGGAGTGCGTAGCACCATCATCTCGGCTCCACAAACGAGCATGATGACCTTTATGCTTTATGGTACGTGAACGCCTGGCAGCGTTGCCCTGGTTCACATATGCTCGTTTGAGGTTGGTGTTGGAGATTTCATAGATTTAAAATTTCTAGTGTTATGTTGTGGTATGGCACGCGTTTGGAGGTCGCCATCGTTCCCATCCGATATACATTATTTTGATGTTTGAAGAAATAAATATTTTTATATTGATGAGGTTTGACTTCTATATTTTCTTATTTGGATTGTTATTTTCACTTACATTTTGGGCTTTCTACCTTACATACTTGGTACATATTTCGTACTGACCCCCTCCTTTCGGGGGCTGTGTTCATGCCCACAGGTACAGACGAACAGGTTAGAGGGTCGTTTTCTTAGGACTTCTATCTAGCGTTGAAGTGCTCCCTTGACTCAGGAGCAGATCATTTGGTATATAATTGTACACATTCATTTTGTATTTTGCATTTATATATGTATATATATATATATTCGAGGGTATGACGGGGCCTTGTCCCGTCTTGTGATCCGGTTTTTGTACATAGAGGTTTGTGGATACAGGTGGGTGTGGAAAATCATGTTGGTATGATCCCATTTGTATGATATGTTTGTTGTCAGTTCTATTGCAGCGGTGAACTGGTCAGCCCGCATATATATATGTATATATGTTCATATGGCAATGTCTGGTACTGTTAGGTTCGCTGTTTGCAGGTGGGGTTAGTTAGAAAAACAGAGAAAACTCTATCAAAATTTTGTGAAATTCCTTAGCTATCATGAATGGAAATTCGGTATAGTGTATGGTTGGGTGCCCTATCGGCACCAATCACGGCCCCTGGGTTGGGTTGTGATAGAAGTGGTATCAGAGCGGTTAGTCCTCGGAGTGTCCACAGACCGTGTCTAGTAGAGTCTTTTTTATCGGTGTGTTGTGCACCATATCTATAAATAGGAGGCTATAGGTCATTAGGATGATACTTTTCCTTCTGGTCTTAGATCGTGCGTTAGAGTGATATGAATAGGGTGATTTTCCCCCCTGATAGAATTAATTTGTATTTCAGATATGCCACCGAGGAAGCAACCAGTCGGTCGCAGAGGGAGGCCTACAGTAGTACATGGGTCCAGATGCGGTCGGGGAACTACCCTACCTCGTAATCAGCCAGAGCCAGAGACTGTTCTCCCGACAGCGAGTTCGGTTACCCTACCAGTCCCAGAGGGCCAGACATCAGAACCTTCGACTCCCCAGCCAGGCGCTAAAATTGGGGAACTGCGGGAGGCAGTGCAGTTATTGACCCAGATTGTGGCCCGCCAGACCCACAGACAGAAAGCGGGGAGTAGTCAGTCCGCTCGTCGAGCTAGTTCCCGGGCCTGTGATTTCTTGGCTTGTGGACCACTAGAGTTCTTTGGGTCCAAACCTTCAAAAGATCCTTATGAGTTCATGAGATAGATGCAGCAGACCTTAAGGGTGATTAGGGTCTCGGAAGTAGATTCGGTGGAGTTGGCATCTTATAGATTATATGATATTGTGGCAAATTGGTATGAATCATGGCTATTGTCCCGGGGTGCGAGTGCCGGACCTGCAATTTGGGAAGAGTTTGTTGAAGCCTTTTTGGCTCACTTTTTACCTCCTGAGATCAGACGCGCCAGGGAGGACAGATTTTTGATGTTGCGACAGTGGGGCCGGTCGGTTCGAGAGTATAGCTTGGAATTTGATACTTTGGCTTGATATACATCGATACATGTTTCCAGCATGATGGATCGCATGCATCGATATATTGTTGGGCTGGATACGTATTATGTTGATAGTTGCTTGGTATTGGCTGCCCAACCTGGGATGGATATTGCTCGTATTCAGGCTCATGCCTAGGGGATGGAGGATCGTCGTCATGGGCGTCAGGCGGACAGGACAGATGATAGAGGGCCACCAAAAAGGGCTAGGTCATCCAATTCAGGAATGGATTTTAGAGGCAGACAGTTTTGAACACAGCTGAGTGGGCCTCCTCCTCCTAGACCGGTGCGAAGTACACCTCCGCAGACCTCTGGTAGGAGACCAGCTACCTCCATTCAGTCAGCGGTTAGGTCGGGTTCTGGCAGTCAGCACGATTTTGTTATACCCCAGTGTTCTTTGTGTGGGAGACGTCATCCGGGAGAATGCTTCCGTGCTACAGGTGCCTATTTTCTTTATGGTCGTCCAGGCCACCAGGTGCATAATTGTCCCAACAGAGCTGGTGCAGAAGGATCTTCCCAGACTTTTGGAGCAGGCGGGGCTTC
>JAOTQJ010116577.1:0-10799 GCA_025642045.1 Solanum sejunctum
CTGAGTTCAACTTACACAACATTCACAATAATATTCCCAATTGGATAGTTATACTTAATTTAAGAAATATGGGGTCTAACACTTTACTGAAACTCAACTTGTATGCACGTGAGACCTATCAACCTAAGCTTTGATACCAATTATCACGACATAAAATTCAGGCGTGATGGCACTTGTCTTATTCCACCAAGACAAGTCAGCCTACAACCCAACTATAACATTAGAATGCAAGATTATAATCAAAATGAAAGTTCAATTTAATGGATATCCCCCAAAATCTGGTTGTCACGTGCATAAGCTTCTAATATATTACAACAGTTTCAAAAGAAAACACAAGTATCAAATGATATTGTCTCTGGAATAGAACAAAATCATAAACAGGAGTAAGAAATCGGATGGGATGATAAACAACTACCTCTCACAATCTTTACAGAAAGCCACAGACAAGGAATAGTAAGTAGTATCATGATGATCCGGGCTCGTAACCTACAAAAATATTGTAGCAAGGGGTGAGTACGAAACACGCGGTACCCAGCAAGTGAATTAATAAATACAAAGTTAAGTAAATAGAATACAGGTATCCCCCCTCCCCTACAACTACCACCTAATTCATAACCTTCACAATTACACCATTCGAAAATTTTATGATCAAAAGCCTATGATAGTATAATCCTCATTTGTCCCACTTTCAAGTCATAGGAAAAAATTCTACAATTTATCAAGTCCTCGCTAATTCATCAAGTATCATCAAATAAGTACTAAACTAATCATATCAGGACATAAACAAGTTAATGATATAATGAATAACCAATCTCAATAGCACTTCATATAATCATAATAAGCTAGAGCATTATGGGATGAAGATGAATGCCATGAGATGTAATGCAATGCAGTGCAATGTCACATAGAATGATGCATGTCTGTCCTATGCTACACATCCGCTGATCATAAACATGCCTTAGTCAGAACCTATGGGGGCCACACATGGACCATGTATCCGCCGAAACCATTTCCCTTCGGCAATTCTCATTTCTTTTCTAGTCGAAACTGTTTTCCTTTGACTTTTTATTTCTTTTCTTGGATCATCCAGCAAACACATAGTAAATGTAAAATAATCATGTGCATAGAAATAAAATATGCAAGATGCCCATACAAATTAATATATCCCCAAATCAAGAATGGGTAGCTAAATACCATAAACGTTGCTATACCCTCAATCTCAATACCATCAAAATATTAACAATATTCATATCTAAAAGTAAGTATCACTTCGATATCAATAACAAATAATCACTATTTCACATATAATAGACCTCCTCATTAATTCACAAGTCAAATATTAGCATAGGATACCGCTCAATTCAAAATATTTCAATCAAAGCCAACATAAATTATTCTCAACACCTCACACAAGAAGTACAAGATTCTATATACTTAACAAAGTTTAAGAAATCTACTTGCCTTAGCCAAAGATAATCAATCAAGCACTTGAGCCTTCCCCTTTCGAATGGAATCTGAAACACCACGATCTAATCCAATAAGAATTCACAATTAAATTTTTAAAACAAAAAACACTCATACTACTATACGTCTACCTTAGACCCTAGATAACTAATTTTATAGTCAATTCTCAAAAAATTCAAGTCTGAGGTTAAGTTTAAGTTCCTCCAAATAACCAAACTTTAATGGTATTTAACAACCGATCTCAATTTATCAAAATTAATATAATGGAACGATAATTATAAGAAATTTCACTATCAAAACTAAGTTATTACTAACAACTTCCATTGTTGAACCAATAAGTATTATCTAATATACACTATAAGAAACTTATGTCACTGTCCAACTGGTGGAAAGAAAAGGTAATGGCCAAGGTCTTGGAACATGTGTAGGCACATAATATTACTTATCCCCAATTCTTATCATGTTTATTCTCTGGGAACTAGTAACAGAAATTGTTGAATTAATTAAAAGGATAAATCGGAGTAAGGCACTGGTCACACCATACTAATGATAACAATATTTTCTCACCTGAATAATAATTTTCTAAGCATGAAGCTACTAGATTTAAGGGTGAAGAAACTTACCTAGGATTTCAACTCAGCCGTTCTGCCAAATTCCCCCTTCGTACAATGAAATTCAGCAAAAACCCTTTCTTTCTTTTTTTTAGTTTTATTTTATTTTATTCTTACTAAATATAAGACAAGTAGCATAGGTTCTTAAATAAATATCCACTTTAGCCTATAAAGTAAATTAATTATCTAAATTTACCCATAATTTAGTAGTCGTAGTTATTGGATAGTCCAAACTTTCCATTTAAAATATTTCAAGATAAATCCCGTAGGAAATCAAGAGTACTGATTCTCAAAATTACCTTAAGGTTCATTACATACTCATGTCGTGTTATCATGTCTTTTACAAGTTATGTGTTTTGATTAAGGTTATGATTATTTCAAGTATTTTGTAGGATTAGACTTAGCAATGATTGAGGCTTAAGTTGGGGGCTCGACTCAAGGGGTCCTTATATAAAGTCTTTAGTCTATAAACTATATGCCACAATAGGATTATATTCTCCCTTAAAGGGCTTACTAGTGGATCCATCTAGTTCATGTTTTACCTCAAGTGCCGCCAAGTATGGTTTACCTTGGAAATTATATCACACCTTTCCCAGGGGGTGTCATGCTTCAAACTTTCAAGTAGTAACTCGCTTAGTCTTATATGTTGATTAAGGTCTCCTCCCACGTATGTATGTTATATACACAAGTTGAATATTTTTATGTATGTTTTATTACAAGCATTGATCATACATGCCATATTGAGATTATATTCATTGCCTATATATATGCATTTTGAATATTATGGCTTATGTCCTTATTGCATTGTACCCCACATACTTAGTACATTCCAAGTTATAACGAATACTCTATGCCTACATAATATTGCCTTGTAGGGACCGGAGCTCATAGTGACCATCCTCATCCACGTGGCTAGTTTGGTTCTTGAAAAAAGCTAGTTAGTGAGTTCTCAACTTTGAGTACAATATCTATTTCCATTCTTTTTATGTTGAGGCTTGTTATTTATGTTGGATACTTATTATCATGAGGGTGAGCTCCGAGAATGTCTTGGCCTCGCTCCATTGTTTAGTAGAGATATTGTTGGATACTATGATTGTATATGCTTATGAGCTCGACTCTTCTTATGTTTTTATGATCATGAAAAACTTTCCTAGTCCTGCTTCTCTTTTCATAATTAAGTCTTGATATTGTCTTATTTTGCTTTCGCAACTAAGGATGTGTACATGATATGCTAGAGGCTTGTTTCGGTGGTCTTCAAACTTCCCATTCACCGTATCACGTCTAGGCTCTAGGCTTGGATCGTGACAATGTATTTTCTATCTGCTCTTCACTTTAAAGAAAGAATGAGAAAAATAATATTGTATAAAAACATTCTATTCCTCCAATATTCTTATGCTGGATTCATATTATAAAATCTTTGTTAGATTCTGTCTCCTACTTTTGTATTAGAAAAGCTTCTTGGGGAATACACCCATACCGGGTGAAATATCCTTAAGGATAGTATCTTTTGACTTGCCTCAAGCTACGTGAGTTTCTTAAAAGTGTTCACGATGAAGTGTTTGTATTTGTGATGAAGTGTTCACGATCGTCTTGAAGTTCATGTTCATGAACATGAAGTATTTTCTGTAAGAATTTTCAATAATCTTAAGGATATTTAACAACTTTAATTTTACGAAAAATTAGCAGCAGAGTTTTATGGATGAAATTAAAATATTTAAAGCTGCCTCTCCAAATGAAAAGAACCACCAGAGCTTATATCTGTAGTGCAATTGGCAGAACTTGGAGTTTTATACTGAAAAAAATGAATTCTAAGATTTAACAAAATGAATAAGAAAATGTCTGATAAATGCAATACAAAATTATAGATGGAGGAGCAATGAAAATTACTATGAAAGTCAGTATGTGGAGGATAACTTAATCCTTTGTGCCCATGCTAATGAGGTATACATACTATATGTTTATAATTTTAATAACTTGTGTGTGGTAAATTGAGTCAATATACCTCTCAATATAGAAGATTTGGAGAAATGAGAAGCTCACTAAGAAAATAAAATTTGTGCTAACGGATAATATAAATTGTTGTCATCTTTTCTCAAGTGAATCTTTGTTGCTAATATGTGAAAATGAAAAATTAGGTGTTAGACTTTGATGTAGTTCAACTTATTTTGTGAACTAAAATTTTTTATGTCAGTTCTACACCCAAATGAGAGAAGAAGAAATATTTATAAATATTGGTGATTCTAAAACTACTCAAGTTCTTAGAATGAAAAATTCTTCTTAAATTTCATATCTATTAACATTATCTGATGTGCTATATGATGTAAATATTAGTGCAATTTAATTCTTGTGAAATTTGTGAGAAAAGATTAAATATATTTTATTTGAATTTGATGGTGTGTTAACAAATGTTGTTGTTGGTGATAAGTATTTTAAGCATGATTTATTTGTGGCTAATAATTTTCAAGATGAAAATGATAGTATTTATCTTTATTTAATTGATTGAGATAATTTTTAGTATGTGATACTTATAGTTTATTTATTTTAATAAAATGAATTCCAAACCTTGCAAACTTTTATATTCAAATTTATTATTTTAATATTTTATTAATGTGCTTTTGGTATATCTTTATGTTGGAATTCCTTTCTAGCTAAGATCAACTTATGAAAAATGTTGTTTATTTAATTTTATGAAAAATATTTCTAATATTTGAGAGTGTAAGAGATAATATTGTCACTTGAATTATCTTGATTGTGGTCTTTATTATAATTTAGAGGTTACATTGATTGAATAATCATGATTGTGATTTTTATTATAATGTAAATGTTACATCTTTTGAAAAGATTAGAGGTTACAAATGTTATGTGTCACATCTATAGATGATATCTCTAGATATGTAATTGTATGTTTGTTGAGAAACTAAATCACAATATATTTTTAAATATAAATTTGAATGTTACATATTAATTGAAAAAGCTTTATAAATTGTGAAAAAGTTATTCTCCCATTTTAAAATATTTTGAAAGTGTAGGGATATTTTGCAAGTGTAGGGGTATCTTGTGGTTGTGATACATGATTTTTATAGAAGGAAAAATAGAATCTAAACTTTTTATTATATGCTAATTTAATATTAATAGATATTTTGATAATCTATTGTGATTGAATGCAAAATTATAATAATTTGAGTTTGTTCAAATTTTTATTTCTTTTATGGAGTGATTATATTTATCATATTAGTGTTGTTGAAATTTTTTTGAAACAATAATTTCTAAGAGAGGAAAAATGATACAAGTTTTACACCTTATTGAAAATAGTATTACTTATATTTGAAAAGAAGCCATTGATGATACATGAGAGGTACCATAAATAAAATACCTAATAAATTGAACATTTGATTTACTAGAAGGGTACAATATATAATAGTAAGTGGATTAAAAATCCATATATGGTTGCCAAACAATAATAAAATTCTTGTGAAAAATAATTTTTGCAATGACAAAAGATAAATATATGTATTTGAGACACAGTATAATAAAATAGCTGCTATGGATTAAAATAATGGGAAAAGGCTCAAATATGCCATAAAACTTTAACAAAAGGTTCATTTATGTCATCTATTAAAAATTTGGCTCAAATATGTCATTGTTGTTAAAGAAAAAACTCATCTATGCCATTATTTTTTAATAATGGTTTTGCATAACCACTTTTTACACATGACATATTTTAATTCGGCCACGTTATTTTTTAAAAAAAAATTCAAAAAAAAAATTCAAAAAAAAATCACAAAATTAAAATTTTTTTTCTTAATGTTATTTATATATTTATTTAGAAAGAAATTCTAAATAAGAAAAAAAATTCATTAAATTAAGAATTTATTTAAAAACAAAGTCTAAATAAAATTAAAAAAATCCACAAAGTTAAGGATTTTTTTTCTTAATTTTATTTATAATTTATTTTTTTTCTTCAGACAATGACATGGCTGGAAAAAAATATGCCATGTATAAAAGGTAATTTTTTAAAACTACTGTTAAAAACTAATGACATGGATGAACCTTTTTCTTAACAACAATGACATATTTGAGATAAACTTTTAACGGATGACATAAATGAACCTTTTATTAAAGTTTGATAGCATATTTGAGTCTTTTCCCTAAAATAATTATGTAAATTATGTGTAGTCGGAGGTGAATCTGATCAATTCATAGACTAAAAGAAACATCAAGGGGACTGAGACTTTATTAGTCAACTTGAGAAGATCAATAATGATGGTAACCCAACCTATGTGATTAGAGATCCCATGAATTAGGTTCATATGGGTAATTACAAGTTATTAGTTAATCAAACAAGCACTATACAATTATATCTCTCCTATGATGTGTGAATATAGTGCAACAGTCTACAAGGGGAAATGAGGGTTGAGTTAAACTCTTAATCCAAATCATATATTTCATAGGTGGTATATTGCTTTGCAGAATACATTTATTGGACCTATATGAGTTTGAAGTGGTGCCACTTCTATGAAATTGTGACAGATTTTTAGAGCACTCATGAATACTAGGACATGAACATGGCCTCTTAGCACAAAACCGCGATAATAACGACAAAAATTGTGAGTGTAATGTGATAAAATAAGACATTGGGCTTACAGAAGAATTCTTGATTCATATAAGTTCTGAACATCACTAATTATTCTGGAAGTTTAATCTTGTTTTATCTAGGTTTGGTTTATAGTCTACAGACACCAGATTCAATAAATTGTGCTCATATGTGAAAATCCTGCAAAACTTATTTTTTTCAATTTATTCAAATTCCTTTTGAGATACGTAGGGGATCGTTGGAAAAATGATTCTAGTATCTCAAACAGAATATTCATATAATTTTCTAAATTCATATTTCTTGATATCTTGATTAATAGCCGTTATCTCATCATAAATACCCTTGATTGACAATTATTTCTAATCCAAATATAACATTTGTTTCCATCCAAATGACTATTATTGTATGGCTAAGTAATGAGAAGACTGTTAGATCGTTTCTTTAACTTTCTTTGACATCTTAATAGCTTCTATTATTTACTCTTAATTGGACTTTACTACTGCCTTTTAAAGTTCAACCATATTGAAGAGATTTTTCTAGCCTATATATTTCTATGTGCTCTGCACTTAAAAGAAAGAATGAGAAAAATAATGATGTATAAAAACATTCTATTCCTCCAATATTCTTATGCTAGATTCATATTATAAAATCTTTGTTAGATTCTGTCTCCTAGTTTTGTACTAAAAAAGCTTGTTGAATCCTTGGGATAAATTCATACCGGGTGAAATATCCTTAAGGACAGTGTCTTTTGACATGTCTTAAGCTACGTGAGCTTCTTAAAAGTGTTCGTGATGAAGTGTTTGTGTTCATGGAGATGAAATATTTTCTATAAGAATTTTCAACAGGCAACTTACTTGAGAAACTTAATTCAACATGCTAAAAAAGGATACCCCAACGTTATTATCTTCAATGATTGATCCAGCTCTTGTGCTCTTTCAAAAATATTAAGTTCCCATTCAATGTTTGTCATTTGAGGAGAATATCTGTGCATCAATTTAAGTAAGGAAATTGATGAAAATGAAGCAATCCAAACGTCTCTACTTTTGAGGATTAAGAGAAATTGAGTAGATCATTTAAAATTGTTCCTTCCCACTAATTTAAGACAAGGAATTAATAAAAAATCTACTGCATACAATAATCAAGGTCTTTAAACTATTTTGCTAGTTATATTTAACAAGCTGAGGATGAGAGGTAATATAGTTGGCAAACTAGAATTTGTAACTGAAACTGGTGGAGCTAATCTGGTTTAGCTGTTTGCATTAACTTTTCGGTTGAAGGTAGTTAGCTGGTAGCTACTACTGCTGCATGGAGTACCGGAACATTTCTCATTCTGCTTCTCGCTGTTTCTGAGTCTTGCACTTTATTCATATGATCACTTATGCCACGTCATAACAATCTTTAGTGCAAGTTTTAATGCCATGTCGCACACCTCTTTATTATGATTGGGAATTTTTTCCTCTTGGATTGCTTGTTACGTAGTGGAGCCTGATAATATATTTAGTAGCTGTTAGGTGCTACTGCTTATTGTCCGTGTACACTTGTATTCTATGTAATTGTAAATATTCAGATATTATTAATATATATAGCCCTATCGCCGTGGAGCTTACCCAATTAATTTTGGGGTTTACTAAAAAAAAAGTCTCTCTCTCTTAAAATAGATTTCTCTGCCTTCTCTCTAAAACTGATCTTCTTCTTCCTTTCTTCTGCTACAGCTTCTTCTTCATCTACTGCAAATTTTTTAGATTGTGATTGCCCAACAATTGGTACCCTCAGTCGGGCAAGAATTTGTGCAGATCTATTTTTTGGTGATGGAGAGCTCAAAGATTGGAATCGAAAAGTTCGATGGATCTGATTTCGATTTCTGGAAGATGCAGATCGAAGATTATCTGTATCAAAAGGATCTTCATGAACACTTGTCTAGGGTGAAGCTAGAATCCATGAAAGAAGAAGATTGAAAGCTCAAAGATCGTCAGGCGTTGGGTTTGATTTAGTTGACTTTGTCCAGAAACGTGGCTTTCAACATAGTCAAAGAAAAGACAACAACGAATCTGTTGAAAGCACTAGCGAATATGTACGAAAAACCCTCTGCGATGAACAAGGTATACTTGATGCATAGATTGTTTAATTTAAAGATGTCGGAGGGTGGTCCTGTTGCAAATCATATAAATGATTTTAGCATGATTGTTAGTCAATTGAGTTCTATGGAGATTAACTTCTATGATGAAGTTCAAGCGTTGATTTTGATGTCATCTTTACCTGAATCTTGGGATAGTATTGTTGTTGCGATTAGTAGTTCCCGTGGATCAAAAAAACTTAAATTTGATGAAATTCAACATCTAATTCTCAGCGAAAGTATTCGCAAGAGAGAAATTGGGGATTCATCAGGTAGTGCTCTCAGTCTTGACCAAAGGGGGAGAAGCAAATCGAAGGGACAAAACACACATGGCAGATCAAAATCAAAGGTGCGTGGAAAATCTCCACATAAATCAAAGGTGATTTGTTGGAATTGTGGAGAGACAGGTCATATCAAAAGTGAGTGCAAGAAACCCAAGAAAAAGTAGAATCATAAATCTAGAGATGACAACGATTCTGTAAATTCAGCAGAAGACATTGGGGATGCATTAATCCCTAGTGTGGACAGTCTACTCGAGTCCTGGATATTGGATTCAGGTGCATCCTTTCATTCATCTTCAAGCAAGGAATTGTTTAGAAATTTCAAGTCTGAAAATTTTGAGAAAGTTTATCTTGCTAACAACAATACTTTGGAGGTTCAAGGAAGAGGGGATGTTTGCATACATACTCCAGCAGGTAATCAGTGGACATTGAAAGATATCAGATATGTTCCTGAACTAAAGAAAAATTTGATCTTTGTTGGTCAGTTGGATAGTACAGGTTATGACGTGTCTATGGGAAAGGGCTTATGGAAGGTTGTGAAAGGTGCTATTATTGTAGCGCGTGGCATAAAATTTAGTACTTTATACACTACTTCAGGGTGTATAAATGCAGTTGTTGTTGCTAAGGGTACTTCCGGTTCAAATCGGTGGCATAATAGACTTGGACACATGAGCGCCAAAGGAATGAAGATGCTGGTTACAAAGGGTGTTTTGCATGGTTTGAAAGCTGTTGATATGGTACTTTGTGAGAGTTGTGTTATGGGTAAACAAAAACGAGTTAGCTTTACAAAGGTTGAAAGAGAGCTGAGGAAAGCGCCATTGGAAATGGTTCATACAGATGTTTGGGGACCATCTCCTATCTCGTCAATCGGTGGATCCAGATTTTATGTTACCTTCATTGATGATTTTAGCAGGAAGGTATAAGTTTATTTTCTGAAGCATAAATCAGATGTATTTGCCACCTTCAAGAGGTGGAAGGCTGAAGTTGAAAAATAAACGGGGTTGAAAATTAAATGTTTGAGATCTGATAATGGTGGCGAGTATGACAAGTCAGAATTAAAGGCATTCTATGCAGCTGAGGGAATCAAAATGTTGAGAACAGTTATCGAGAAGGCGAGGCAAAATGGAGTTGCTGAAAGGATGAACAGAACATTGAATAAGCGTGCACAAAGCATGAGGATACATTCTGAAATGCCAAAGATATTTTGGGCAGAAGCTGCGAACACGACTGCATATTTGATTAACAGAGGACATTCTGTTCTTTTGGGGTTCAAGATTCCAGAAGAAGTATGGACGGGAAAAGAACTCAAGTATTCTCACTTAAGGACTTTTGGTTGCAAGGCCTATGTTCATGTTAATCCGGAGAAGAGAGACAACCTTGATGCTAAGGTTGTGACATACTACTTCATATGCTACGGTTCTAATATGTTTGGTTACAGGTGTTGGGATGATAAAAATAGAAAAATCCTAAGGTATTGTGATGTGACATTTGATAAGAATGTCTTGTACAAGGATAAAGAAATGTCGGGTTCAGAGAATTCAAAGCAAGTGGGAGTTGAGGTTGAGTTGCAGAGGAGTATGCATAACAATGCTGCCACTGAAACTCAAGAAACTCCAGAGACTATTGCTGAAGAACCTGAGATGGAACCAGTAACACCATAGTAGATGTTGAGGAGATCATCAAGAACCATCAGGGCACCAGACAAGTATTCACCTAGGAGAACCAGAATCCTTTGA
>JAOTQJ010116607.1:0-10796 GCA_025642045.1 Solanum sejunctum
TTAAAATACACCTCAATCACAACAATTTTCCCGAATGAGCAATTAACCTCCATTTAGTTAATTACGGGGTCTAACATGTTTGAAGAGCTTCTCTTTGATTCTTAAATTCTTGATTTAGAATCTTTAGTGTACTTGATGAAGAACCCTAATTCTTGAAGAAGAAAAATCAATAAATCCTTTCTTGGGATTCTTGAATTTATTTTTTTGAAACCCTAGGTTATGATTTAAGATTCTATTAGAGATTCATGAATAGATGAAGAAATTTGGGTTGAGTAGATTGAAATTTATGAAGAATAACTCACCTTGAAGATGAATATTTAAAGCTAATCCTAACTTGATGATTTTCTTGATAATTGTTGACTGTGTCTATTTAGGAGTGAAGGAGAGGATTTTTTTATTATAAAAGCTGACGTATTAAGCATTTTGGGACCTTAAACAGACCCCAAAAGATTTTAGGATAAAAGTACCAAAAAAATAAAAATAAAAAACATCATTTATCCATCATTTATCTCATCTAGAAAGGTTTCGCGTTGGGTTCACGACACGCTCCAGGCACAGACCTTTAGACAGCTCTGTACTACTTCACTAAAATGGTCATAACTTTCTACTCCAAACTCTAATTAAGGAGAATTTAGATGTGCTGGAAAGCGAATTCAAATATCTTCGATTTGATATAGTACGGTTTACCTAACACATTATTCTTTAGGAGATATAGTCATTTAAAGTTGACCCTTCTATCAACTCTTACTAAAATGTAGTTGGTAGAAATTCTTTGGACTTAGCTTGATGTTAGATCTCTTATATTCATTTATTGAACTTAGTATAGATTAGGAGTTGACCAAAATACCCCTAAAATTAAAAAAAAATTAAATAAAAACACAAGGCATGTCCGTGTCCTAGGTGCATCACGCCTTTGGCGCGCACAACCACTGTTTTTCATCTTGGATCAAAAAATTATTTTTTTGATCCGATTGCTCTAAAAGCCAAATGAGACCATTCTCCTACTCAACATTCAATGCTAAATGCATATCCGGTCTAGAATTCGAGGATGGAGCATGGGAAAAGTACAAGTGTCCCTTAGGTAAGACGAATGAAATGAGGATAGCTCAATAGATAAGAAGAGACTTGAGATGTGTACCCATGATTGTGTAAAAATGTGTTAAGCTCTAAGTTATGACTACTATAAGAATATAGATATTTTATTTGAGTTTTTAATGTGGAGTAGGCTGAGGTAAGCATTCTTTGTCATCCCAAGCAACTAAGTTAATTGGGGTTTATGGATAGATGGCGAGGAGTTTTTCAATTATAGTCTAAGTCTTATACAAATGAGTTTATAGAGCACCAAAGTTAAGTGTTTGTAGGTAAAAATTAAGAGGCTTGATTTTAAGAGTTGTGAAAAGTTGTTATGCATGCCATCAAGAGTAGCAAACACATACACACACACAGAGAGAGAGTTCCATAGAGGCAAGAGGAAGCTGAGAGTGGTATTTTTGAAGAGAATCTTAGTGGGTAATTTATTTATGCAATTATAGAACGATAGAAGACTTTAAGATGCCTATTCTTATGGATAATGATTCTCTGACCGTGTGGGAATATATATATATATATATATAGCTTAGAAAGGTGAATTGATTCGTAAAACTTGAGAGATGACCCTTGAGCCTTGTAAGAGATGACGTGAGAAATCGAAGTAGATCTTGAGTTTGATAAAGATAGACTGATCAAGATGAGACATTATTTCCTTGCCATATCATATGTTACTTATTCTTCCATTGAGGTGGTGCTCTATTCTCGTCTGGTATATGACTGTCATGCCTATGGCCTAGTCCCACCTACCACTTGTTAATTGTCATTCATGTTTAATTGTGAGGATGAAAAGTGATGAATTTATTCATTAACTTTGATCTTACCCTATGGATGTAAGTGTTTCTATCCCTATGTTGAATGAGCTGCGGCCTGAGTTTTACACTACAGATAATTCTATGAACTTAGAATGAGGCTTGATAGATGAGAGAGATTGTAATCTATGAATGTTCTTAGATACGACTTCTCGATTCAATCATGCTAATGATCATCATTCCAAGTTCTTTGAGTGATCCTGCTTTCCAATCTTGACAAAAATATTGATGATAGTAGAAGAGTATGGTTGATGAGAAAGAGTAAGAGTATTTTATTCTGATGATGATGTAATGCCATTTCTTTTTAAGGTTATAGATGTAGAGGAGGAGTTAGAGAAATCATTATGAGTCTAATAGATAGGTAAAACCCTATTATAGTATTTCTTGTGGTAAGAATTTATGCAATCAAGGTTGTAAGGTGCTAAGTAGGTTTGAAAATTCTAAGACAAAGTTAAAGTAAATAAAGTGATAGGCTTGAATGCATGGTTGTTATTATGTGAGTATTTGATGATAGACTATCGAATACTTCATGATAATGAAGTAGTGAAAAGGATTAGTGATCTTTTAATGAAATCCCTTATGTAAGTATAGATCTAAGTATTGAGGATTAGCTTATATTAATATGATCGTCTTAAGGGTAGCACCTTGAGCTTCAGAAGTAGGCTTGAATGGAATAAGAGCATGTGGATAGGTAGAGAGTTGAATAGGAGCTATAAGCTTGAGTTAATAGAGTAGAGTATCATGAAAAGGAGCACAATTGAGATGAGGTTCTAAGATTGAGAGTTGTACATAGAGTCTTATATATTAATAGTCCTATTCTCGATTAGAGTTAATGCTTTTCTTCCTAAGTTCGAAGGACTGATTGTCAAAGTGTTTAAACAATTGAATTGATTGAGTTTTTATGTTCCATTCGTTCTTGATGGTTAAAATATCTAAAAGAGTATCTCTACTCTTCATCTAAAATGATTTGTCTATTTTGAGTGATTTGTGATTGTCCCAATATGTCGATAGTTTGATTGGTTGAGTGATTGATGAGAAGAGACTTGATAATTATTCGTGCCTAATTATGAGAATGTTGAAGATAATGTCCTTACCCTTAATTAAATTGATCATCTTTTTTTGAGTTGATTGTCTATTCTTAATCTTGAAAAGAGATTACTGATGGTGATGAAGAGTCAAAAGATTGATATGTTTGAATGTTGAGATGAGTTTTGAGTTTATTTATCCCTTGATATGCACCTTTACTCATCATTCGAGTATGAATGATCCTAAGGGGGAGATAATGTAATGCCTAATAAAATTATCAAAATATCCCTAGAATAGAGATGTGCGCGTACTGCGTCTTTCCATGCTCCATTTGGAATCCAAGATCGAATATGCATTCAACATGAAAAATTAAGTGGGAGAATGGTCTCATTCAAATTCTAGACCCATAGGATCGAAAAATATTTTTTCTATCCAAGATGAAAAACACTTTTTTGATCCAAGACGAAAAATAATTTTTTGATCCAAGACGAAAAACAATGGTTGTAAGCACCAAAAGCGCAATGCACCTGGGAGGCGGACATGCTTTGTGTTTTTGTTAACTTGTCATTCTAATTTAGGGGGCATTTTCATCAATTTCCAACCCCTCCTAAGTTCAAAAAATGAATATAAGAGATCTTTTACATCAAGATAAGTCCAAAGAATTTCTACCAACTAAGTTTTAGTATGAGTTGATAGAAGGGTCAACTTCTAATGACCATATATCCTAAAGTATAATGAGTTAGGTGGCCCATCATATAACAAATTGAATTTTGAATTAGCTTTCCAATATATCCAATTTCACCTTACTTATAGTTCAAAGTAGAAAGTTTTGACCATTTTAGTGAAGGAGTGCAGAGCTGTCTGAAGGTCCACGCCTGGAGTTCGTCGCAGTCTCTTTCTGGATGAGATAAATGATGTTTTTTATTTTCACTTTGAGGGTGCTTTTATCAAAAATCTTTGTGGGTCTATTTAAGGTCCCAAAATGCATACAACTTCAGTTTTCATAATTAAAAATCCTCCCTTTTACTCTTAAACATAAACACTCAAGAGTTATTAAGAAAGTCATCAAGCTAGGATTAGTTTTCAAGATTCATTCTCAAAGGTGAGTTATTTTTCATAAATTTCAATCTACCTAACCCAAATTTCTTCATCTATTCATTAATCTCTAATAAAATCTTAAATCACAACCTAGTGTTTTAAGAACATGAATTCAAGAATCCCAAGAAAGGATTTATTGATTCTTCTTCTTCTTTTTCTTTTTCTTCAAGAATTAGGTTTCTTCATCAAGAAATCAAAAGATTCTAAATCAGGAATTCAAGAATCAAAAAACTATCGAGATCGATGATTTTTTCCAAGAAAGCTAGTATTCATCAAAGTTCGATTGTAATATCAACTTTCTAGGTATGTAAGGTTAAACTAAAAGTATGAGATTGCTCTATCATATGTCTTATAGATGGTAATAAATGAGTTGAGAGTCAATAAGTCCCCATACATGATTTCTTGAAGTATTATCTTGATTAAATTCTTGAAAACTATATTACTTACATGTATTTGCATATATTGATGATCATCATAAACTTGTTTCTTGAATTAAATATTTCTCATGAGATATCACATAAACTCTACATGTTAAGTTTAAAAGCATACATAGAAGAAGATAAGGATTGAGTCTAGAGTTTTGATTGAGAATGTTGATTATGAATTGTGATTGTGATATGAGAATAATGATGAGTTGATAGAACTTGAAAGCCATAGAGTCTCCATAAATGAATTCTAGTGATTTGTCTATTCGATTGTTCCTGAATGGTTATTCTAAGCATTGACCTATTGATTAAGATGTTAATTGAGGAGGTGATTAGACTCTCCATGAGACTGATTGAAAGATTGGTCTCCACGAGGCTGGTTGAGATAGTTTTATTAGATGGATTGGTTTATGAGCATTGAGTCATGGGAGGAGTATTGAGCACCGAAAGAGTAAGAGTTAGTCCAACTCACACTCATCAAACTACGTAGCTAAGCATAGGTGATGATTAGGACCATCACACTAAATTATGTTGAGGTCCCCAGTTTGATTTACTGCTAGTCCCTAGTGGATCCGATTCATTCCGTACATGGCAAGTATAGAATGACTGTGGCAACATCAGTGGGATTGTTTTACTGTCACTAGCTCATAAGTGAGTGTTTTCTGATAAGAGAAACTCTAAGAAAATTTCCAAACTGAGTACTCTGAATTGAGATGAGATGAGATGAGTCTGATTTGATTGATGAGTTGATTGGTTGATGGGTCACTTGTCTACTATTTATTCTTGCTTTAGATAGACATTTGACATGTTGATTGTTATTATTTTGAGTTGACTGGTGTTTCTATATTATTCTACTTGTTTCAATTTCATTCAACTACTTTACATACCGTACATTCCACCTACTAGCACCACTCTGTCGCTGCATCATTTCATGATGTAGATACAAGACTTAGAGATTATCAACAAGCGCATTATTGAGGATTTGAGACATTTAATTGCTTGGTAAGCCTCCCCTACTTTGGAGGATTCATTATATTTATCTCATCGTGCTTTAGAGTTAGATATTTATTAGCTTTATTTTGATTGAGGTAGCCATGGGTGCGTCGTTGGCACCACTTGATAGTGATAGAGGCTTCATAGACTAGAGTGGAATGTTGATGTAAGGTTGTAAGCTAGTTCTTCCTACTAGCCATTTTTATAATATTATATTGAGACTTGATGCTGATGTGCCTTTGCTTCCTTATATCTTCCATTGATTAGTAGAATGTATGAATGAATAAACGTGATGAGGTTTTCTTGGGGACTAACAATAGTCTCTAAGTGCCTATTACGTCTAGGGAGCCCTCCTGGGGCATGACTTCATATTTTCAAATTCATGAAGATGATGACACAAGAATATCATAGCTTTAAGATAGTTTTATTGTGATGCTTTATTTTCATCTTAATGGTATCTTCAAGACCCATAGCATCCAACACCCATGAATGGTAGTTCTTGCCGAAACTATGAAGGGCAACGAACTCAAGTTTTCAAGGTTATCCATATCAATAAAGATAAAATAAATAAATAAATAAATAATACATTAACCTTGAAACTTAATCTTCACTAGCTGGGAAACCTAACCTTCACTTTTTAAGACAATAAAGTCTCATGATAGAGTCTCGCGCTGCTAATGTGTTATGAAAGTATAAAATAATACACAGAATAATGTAGGGGAGAAGAGATAGAATGTTTTATTTCTTTTGAATAACATTGAGATGTATATTACAATGAAAAAAACTCTTATATTTATTGGGAAAAAACTGACTTGGTCTCCAAGTAAGAAAATGAATTAGTAATCAAGTAGGATTCCTAACTCTTAAAGGAATCATCTACATAATTTAAATTCTACAAAAACACCCCAAAAATGTGCTTCAAACATGCCCATAATCGTGATTTCTATATATCTCAAAATTCAAGTGTGATATTTAAAATATAATTTTATATTCTTGATCAGGAGCTAAAATTGAGTGGGAAATGGGTTTAAAACGGATTTTAGGAGACCCTTAGGGAAAAAAATTTTTGCAAAGCTTTTAAAAAAAAAGTGTGTCTGCGATACCTCCGCGATGTAGCCCCATCGCGGAGTAGTGTTTGCACTTTATTGATTTATCAATTTCGACCCTAAGACATGGGATTGGCCCCATGCCCACCTATGTATAGAAACACCTATACTTAGCATTTTTTCAACTCTATATCACCCAAGACACTCTCAATAACCTCTATAAAACTTAACCAAATATTTCATTCAACTTAAGTGTCTTGCGCTTAATTTCAGATCTTAAGAAATCCATTCAAACCTCAAGTCTCCTTCAAGTCTACGACAAGAAAATCCAAGTTTAAGGTATGTGGGTTTCAACCATTGGGTCCTTTCACCCATGGTGCTCAATCTTCTTATCTTATGAAAATTGCATGTTTTCAAGTTGTATCTTAAGCTTATATTATGAGTTGGTTTTGTGTATTGAGACTATGTATGTTTTGAGCTATGAAATTATGATCTATTTATGAGATTTGATTATGGATTTCAAGGTATCTCATAACATGAGGGTTTTACAATATATTGTTGCGTTGATTTATGTTGAGTTTTCTCACGTGATTTCACTCTTGAATTGCATCATTTTGAACAAACATTACACACCCACTAAGTATTTGATAAAATGTCTTGACAAGAATTTTCAAGTTTTACTATGACTTATTATATGATTTTTACAAGTCTCGATTGTTGATGAGTTATTGGATTCTTATGCTAAGGTTTATGTTCTTATGAATTGTGAATCCTACTAAAAGTCATTACGAACTATGTTATATGCTTTATCCTCTAGTACAAGGCCAAATTTCTATATGAAGGAGTTATGAACTATATCGTACACCTTACCCTCATGTATGATTTGATGTTATGCAATATCTTATACTCATATAAAGGGGTTATGAACTATTTGGTACGCTCGTCCTCATATGCGATTCAATGTTATGTACTCACATGTAGGGGTTATGAAAGATGCGGTATGCCCTACCCTTATGTGCGATTCAATATGTTGTATTATGTCATGCTTACATGTAGGGGTTATGACCTATACCACCTTTCTACCCTAATGTGCTATTCATTATCTTATGCTTACGTATAGGGTTTATGAACTATGCTACTCCTCTACCCTCATGTACTACCATTACCTTCTAGAAGGGTTTATGACTAATGCTATATCCCTCACCCTCTAGTACAACATAATTGGATGATCTATTTATGTTACTTTATTGTGTTGAACAAGATATGCAAGTATGATTATTCTTAAGTATGTCTCATCCTACACATTGATTACACGTGACATATTGAGCTTATATTCATTGATTATGATTAAGCATCTTGTTGTTATGGCTTATGATTCTTGTTGCATTGTATTTCGCATACTTAGTACATTCAAATATACTGATGTATACTTTATGCCTACATGATATTATTATGTAGGGACCAGAGCTCCATTTGATGATCCTCCCTTTCCACGTGGCTAGTTTGTTCTTGTGAAGAAGCTAGTTGGTGAGTCCTCAAGTCCGAAAGCGATAACTATTCTCATTCATGATTTATAGGTTCTTGTTTTTATGTTAGATACTTGTTAAATGAGGGTGAGCCCGGAAACTGTCTTGGCCCCTACTCCAATCTATGTTAGAGGTGTCGTTGAATATTATGTCATGATTTGATTATGTTATTGAAGCTTGACCCGTCTTACAGTATTATTATTATGAATGATTTTCCTTAGTCCCTTTCCCTTTTTCATTATTTATCTCTTGTGTTTATTTAATTTGCTTCTGTAAAAAAGGATGTGTACACGATATACTAAGAGACTTATTTGGGTTGTCTTTGGCCTTCCCATTTGCTGTGTTATATCTCGACCCTAGGCTTGGGTTGTGACAAATTTGGTATTAAAGCACTAGGTTGTTAATGGTCCTCGAAATCCAACACACCACACGATAAGACTCTTATTCATGGTTGTGAAGCGCACCACAACTATAAATGGGAGGCTGTGAGGTGTTTTAGGAAATCTTTCACTTCTTCATGGTCTATATTGTGCTTTAGGTGTAATATCAGGCTTTTTCCTCTAACAAATGCTTTTTGCTAATCTAGATCATTTCGCTACAAAGAGGAAGACCAAGGAGGGCTCATGCACCCAGGGGGCAACTGGCTTACCCCTTTCCTCAAGATGGAGGGGCTACCGAAGTTGAGTTCCAAAATTCCATTATTATGTTGGCCCATGATATGACCAACTAATTGAATCAAGGGGCCCAAGCTTCTCATGCTCATACTCTAGCCTCAATAGTGAGGAACATCACTAGAATGAACTCTCTGGAGTTTCATGGTTCTAAGGCGGAGGAAGACCCCCAAAAGTTCATAGATGAGGTGTATAAGGTGCTATCCATCACGGGTTCACGTTCAGAGGATAATGTGGGTCTATCAACTTATCAAATAAAATGTGTGGCTTAAATTTTGTTTTTATGATGGAAGGTAGAGATGGGAAATCATGATGATATTACTTGGGAGGAGTTCAAAACCACCTTTCTTAATCGATTTTTCCCTATAGAGTTGAGAGAGGCTAAAATGATGAAATTTACAAACATAAGCAAGGTTGCACGAGTGTGAGGGAGTATGTACTCAAGTTTAAAAAGCTTTCCAATCTTAGATTAAGGATGAACAAGTTTGTGTCGGGAGTGTTCGACTTGGTGAATGGAGAGTGTCGTATCGCCATGCTAGTGGGTGATATGGACTTGTCCCAGCTCATGACATATGCCGAACAACTCAAGAGGGAGAATCTTATGAAGAGGAGAAGTGGGGAGTCCAAGAGGGCTTGGTATGAGGGTGGTTTTCAAAGTGCTAAGGGTGACCGTTTATAACAAGGTCATGAATTTCAAGGCCAAGGGCCCTGTAGTGCTCCAAACAAGAGATTTGCTAACGATGCGGTGCTTAACCCAAGGGTCCAAAGTGTCAATGGTGGGCTGAATTTTCCAAAATGCCAAAAATGTGTGAAATATCATCATGGCAAATGCTTGAAGGATTCAAATGGATGTTATGGGTGTGAAGAGTAGGCCATGAGCTTATTGATTGTCGTTATATTCAAAATAAGGGTAAAAATAGTTGTCCTCAAGGGCAAGGTGGTCATGTTGATCAAGGAGTTCAAGAAGGCTAACAAGGGGGTACTCCACGATATAATTAGTTCTATGCTCTTCAAGGGAGGCAAGGAGGGGATGAGGTACCCGATGTTATTACTGTTATGCTAAAGGTTTTTTATTTTGATGTGCATGAATTGATAGGTACAAAAGTCACTATTTCTTTCATTATTACTTTGTTGCTAGTAAGTTTCATGTATGTTTTGAATTGTATGTGAACCATTTTGGTGTCCACCAATATGTCCATGTCCTTATTGCATAAAGTCTTGTCTTGTGATTTTATTGAACTTGTCATGGTGGATTTGTTATTCTTGGGGGGGATTGGTTACATGCATATCACGCATCCTTTGATAGTAGAGCTCGTAAAGATAGAATCCAATTCCTTAATGAGTCCATACTTGAGTGGGGAAGTTATAAAGTGGTAGATTTATTTATTAAGGCCCAAATTGATGTCTAAGGGTTGTAATTACCATCTCTTGAGGGTTAAGGAGGTTGAGTCTAAGTCATTCATATATAGTCGATCCCGGTGGTGGATGAGTCTTGAAGTCCATCCCAATATTTTAAATTTATAGTAATGTCTTTTGCTTGGCCAATGCCTTGGCTATGTTTGTGGATCTGATGAATAGGCTCTTTAAACCCTACCTTGATATATGTGTGGTAGTTTGTGGATGGTATATTGCTTTGTTTCCGGAATGAAGAAAAGCTTGTGAATAATTTGAGGGTGATATTGCAAATATTGAGAGTTGAGAGTTTGCTTGACAAATATGAAAACTAGGAATCTTGGGTAAACAAAAGGTGGTTAGAGAAGTACACGAGTTGGCTAGGTCGGGAATAAGGTTGGATGAAGTTGAGAATGGTAGTGTAGTGGTTTTGATGGTTTCACATCTTCTTTAGTTGATGAGATCAAGTTAAAGCAAGACTTTGACCCCGCCTTGCTAGAGTTGAATGCTTTGGTGGAAGATGGTGAAGTGGAGGTTTTCTCACAAGGGAAAGTGTAACATCCCAATTTTTTTTAGCTAAGACCGAGTCACCCTTCATATGATATAGGATTTTAATTGATGATTCTTAATTGAGCATAGATGTTAAGTCAATTTCTTAGTATGGGAATAGAATTGGAGTTGATATGAGGTCGTAGTTCTAATGTATGATTTTATAAAAGTT
>JAOTQJ010116618.1:0-10796 GCA_025642045.1 Solanum sejunctum
TAATTAAACCCAGCGAACTTACTAAATTTAAAAATACGCCATGTTCGACAACTTTCCAATTAAACGATTTACTTCAAATGAATTAGTTACGGGGTATAACACGGGGAATATGACTGAGCCATTGGTGTCGCCTACATATTCGTTAAAATAGAAATCAGGTCAAACATAGTTCAAACAGATATAATTAGCAAAATCACATTTTAAATAAAATATATGTATTTGTACAAGATGAAATAAACATGAATAGAATAAATTATGTAATATTTTCACAAATGCATAAGTATAACGTGTCATAATAAATCTAAATATTGAAAAATGTGTATATCATTTGTACGTCCTATTACCTCCCTAAAAATACATTATACAAATCATATGAATAAAATAAATTAGGATACAAAATGAGAGAAAAGGGTATACAAATAAAAATAATTCCCACGCAGGGATATAACTCTAAACTATTTATTTTAACAATAAAATGAACTAAGCTACAAATAATAAAAATCCCAAGCCCAAAGGGCAATGGTACAGACAATCCGACATACACATTTTTTCAATTAGATGCAAGGATGTGTTCTAATGGACCCACATCATAAATATCAAGCAACCCTAGGCAAATACACCTAAATGAATCCGCTCTAAGCCTAGATTTACTAAGAGTGAGTTTTATTTGAAGTGGACCGATGACCTAAGCGGACTATTTGGGTTGGGAAGATAACGATAGTTGACCCTTCGAGGTCAACTCACTTCGTCAAGATACCCCGATAAACAATTTGGATTCTATGACTGTGACCCGCATAATAGTCATTTAAGTAAAAAATAAAAAATAGCCAACTGGCGGAAGGTATGTAATGCAAGAAATGGCAAAAATAAAATAAACAATAAATAAACAACAAATACAATATACAAATAAATAACAAATATAAAAGAAAAAATATCAAGACATGTCATGAATACAACGATAATGCACATATAAGTAAGCAAATAATGAATGAATATAGACATACAAATAACAATATATACGCATGTGATATAGTACAAAAATAAATAAATAAATAAAATAGAATCATCATCAATTTGAAAAAATGAACTCATAACTGTTAGAAGCTCGAAATATCCCCAGTGAAGTCGTCATTCTGTTGACATCTCGAAGGCGCAACATCGTGTCAACTCAATAAAAAATAATTAAATAAAAGAATTTAAAATAAAAATAATTTAGTTTCGAGTCACCATCTAATTTCAAGGATAATTAGGAAACCAATTAATTATTTACAAAATAGTTTGCAAACCAAAAAAATTCTTGTAAGGGTTCAAGTTATTCCGAAAGGAAGGTATTAGCACCCTTCAGAGTCTACAACTATGGGTCCCGACTGAAGTCATTTTTTCAAATTGAGGAGGAGATACACAATATAACACAAGTATAATAATCACAAAATATACATAAACAATGAAATAAACAATGATATGAGGAACGTAATATTTGCTTAACATTAATAATATACACAATAACATATAAACAAAGAATAAATTAAAATTGTTCAGTCTTTTTAAAAATGAGAAAGCCTCGAAATTCGACAGATAGATTCGTCATTGGCCAATTTTGGCAAGTAATATATGAAACTTAAACTAAAATTTTCTAATTTTTAAATGTAACAAATATGAATTTAAACTAATTTTTTTTCATTTTTTGAACGGGGAGGCCTCGAATCCGACGAATAGATTTTTCATCGGCCATGTTTAACAAATAATGAAATATATACAAACTTAAAATACCATTAAAATTAGCTAAAACATATATGAAAAATATTATCAAATAATTGAAGCAATATTGCAAGCAACAAGGACTCCGAAGCAACAATCAATATTGTTGATGATAAGATATACTAAACAAAGGTAATATAAAATCAAAAGAAATAACAACAAATAATCAAAGCAATACGACATTAATCCAAAACTAATGTTCTAAGTTCTAATGAAGGAAAATATCTTGCTCATTATTAGAACACTGAGAAACGAAAAGAAGTTATCCAACAAAGCAAGTGGATTCTTACAGCAACAGTAAGCACGAAAGCTAAAAAAGAAAGCAACAAAAAATGCATACTAATTTAAACATGATCTCATTAAAAGTAAGAGATTAAACAATTAGGCTATCTAAATATTAAATAGAATCAACATAAAAAACAATAACAAAATCAGTAAAGAACCAAAGCAGTGTAAATTTAACAAAGTAAATTCTTAAACAAAATATCCACATAACCAGAAACATTCAAGTAAAAATATAAAACTCAATACTATCAACGAACAAAATTAACAAGAAATTAAAAATGATTTAGAAATCTATACCAAAAATGGATGAAAACTAGTGGAGCTCGTCGGTGTTTAGCCTTTTCAAACACAAGGTGGTTCGCTGGAGTCCGGTTGTTTCCAAGTTTGTTTGGTGGCTGTTTTGGAATGATTCACTAGAGAAAATGGAGGTGTTTTCGGTGGTTTTTGAGGTCAAAATAAGGCTGTTTTGGTAGCTGACCTTGGGCAATTTCATGGGTTTTTTTGTGGCTATTTTGGGGTTGGGTTTTTGAAGGCTTTTTTGGCTATGTTTTGGTGTAGATGTGGTGGTGTTTATTGTGCTTTGGGGCTACATTTTTGGGTGCTTTCAGGTGGGGTTTTGTGGCTATTTAATGGCGGTGTTGAGGTGGTATTTTGGAGGTTATTTGGTGCTGATTTTTGGGCGTTTTAAGGTGGATGAGGGGTTGATTTTTTGGAGTGGTTTCAGGTGGAGAAGTAATGGTGGTGTTATGGATGGGATTTTGGTGGAGAAGAAGGGGCTTTCATTGGCGTTTTGCTGGAAGATTTGGAGGCGGCTGAGAGTGAGTTTGGTAGATTGTTTTGGGTGAGTTTAGTCGTTGTTTTCCGGCATGTTTGATGGTTTATTTCATGGGGTTTTGGGGTTAGTTTATGGTCTGCTTGGTTTGTTTTCTGGTGGGGTTTTGGGTGGTTTTTGTTTGGCGAGGAAGTGTCTCCTTTGTTAGAGCTCGTGGTGGCTAGGTGGAGAAGAGGATGGGGATTTTTTGATGATGTGAACGAAAGAAGGAGAGGGGCTGCTAGAGCTCTGGCGAACTCTTTGCCAGAGAAGAACATGAATAGTGAAATTTGAAAAAAATTGTAAATTATTAAATTCTAATCCAAATATTATTTATCCACAGCTAATTATATACATATTTCATGTTAAAGCCTAATGGGCTAGAAAGATAATGGGTCTAAATTGTGGGCCAATTGGGCATATGTGCATAATTATATCTGAACAAGAAAAAATAAATTATTACAATGTGTTTAAATTTAAAATTAAACTAATTAAAATTTTAATATTATAAAAATAAAAGCAATTATCAAAAATAATCTAAAATCAACCAAAAATAATTTTAAAATATCAACATAAAAAGTAAGAATTTTTGAAGTGTTGAGGCAAAATTGAGTGCCGACATAGAGGTTGTTGAGAAATGACTAAGAAACACTATAGAAGAAAGTTTATGAGGGACATATATGACTAATAGCCCGATTTTTGGCTCGTAGAGTAAGTATCATAAAATCCCAGCGGACTTGGTGAAATATTTCAAGTCTGAAGCCTATATACGAAATGGAATATAACTCGTAAAGTATGTCATGACTCATAGAGAAGGTTTCACGATAAATTCCAGTAACTCAAGTTTTTAAACCCCTTATTTACGAGAGGAGTTTACGACCTGTAAAATACTTTATGGCTCGTAGAGAGAGGTTTCGTGGTAAATTCCAGTAAGTTAATTTCAGGACCTCTTTGGGTTACGAGAGGATGTCTACGACCCGTAGAACGATGTACGACTCATAGACAAGGTCTTGTAGACTCAGATGATAATTTTAAAGAGGGGCATTTTTGGTCCATTTTAATCCCTATTCCATTAGACCATTGATCATTTAAGGCTTGAATAAAGCTTTAGAACAGAACCCTAAGGGTATTATTCATCATTCTTCAATCAAGGGACTCTTGAAGAGCACTAGAGAAGGGAGACGAAGCTAAGGTTTCTAATTCAAATGCAAGGATTGACTGAGGTTCGATTGTTTCTTCTACTTCTAGGGATGTAAGGCTTACTAAAGTATGAAATTCCCTTTTTCACATGTCCCTTTCATCATCTTGAGTCAAGAATTGGAGAAGGGTTGAGATTTGAGAAACTTTATTATCTTAATACTGAAATTCTTGCATTTATTACGAACTCTCTTGATAACTTATGAGGTATTTGCTGCAATACATAATTTCTATATATGAAATTGAGGCAAAGTTTATATTTGATAGCATAAGCCCTAAATCATATGATTTTATGAAATTCTATGCATGTCATTGAGTTGAGTTTGAGCTTGAGCATTTAAGTTGAGTAATTTGAGTATGTTTAAGTATAAAAGCATTTTGCATTGAGTCACCTACATTATTATATATGATTACCTTGCTTGTACTACATGATGAGCCAAATTGAGTAAGTCAAAATGACCATCTGAGTTGAATTTGATGATTTGCATTGATTGAATGAGTTGATGGGTAACTGAGATGAGTTGAAATGAGATAACCGAACAAAGTTGAGATTTGAATTGATTGATTGAGCATTGAGATTTGAGTTGCTTGATTGAGTAATAAGGATTGAGTTGACTGATGAGTTGAGCATGTTTTAGTCTTGGGAGGAGTATCGAGCACCGAACGGGGAGCGAGTTAACATCTACTTTAACCCACAGAACTACTTGCTAGCATAGGATAGTCATACAACTTGCTCTGGTGACTCTTGTCCCACAAGTGGGCATTTATTATGGATCTACGAGAGAGTTAATCATCCTTTACCATAGCACGGGGGTGGCAACAATATCGCCATTGTGCATTACCAAATTAAAGGGTATGGGATGTGGATGATGGTTAAGAGAAACCTCTAAGAAACATTTATTGATTATAACAATTTAAACTGAGTTTATTTCTACTGAGTATATTTTAAAAGAATGATTTACTTTTCAACTTGCATGTATTGAGTCGAGCATGAGATGTTGAGTCGAAGTGAGTGAGTTGAGCTTTACTTTCTTAAGCTATTATACATACTAGTATATTCTATGTACTGATGTCCACTGTGCCTGCATCGCTTTATGATGCAAATACAGGTGATAGAGGACTTCAACCCGCGCATCGTTAAGGTCCAGATTAGTGCACTTTCAGAGTTGGTGAGCCATCTTTGCTTTTCGAAGGAGCTCTTTTATCTTATTAGTTGATTTAGTATATTTTCCTTTCTTTGATTTGGGACATTCATGGCCTATCATGACACTATCTAGATTGTTGAGTAGAGGTATCGTAGACTATGAGTAAGGAGTATTTGAGTACTGATGTATCTAAACTTATTTCATTTTGAACGTATAATACTGTAGAGTTGCATAGATATATCTTTATCATAAGCTCTATCCTTTCATATGAGGTCTTTATATTCTAAGTTCTTTTTTCCATTGTCGAGTTGATATGACTATGAGGCCAGGTGGTTCTCTTGGGGAATCAATAATGGTTCTTCAAGTGCAAGCCACACCAAGTGTACCCTCTCAGGGCTTGACAAGCTTGGTATCAGAGTACATAGTTTAAGAATCCTAGGGACTCTATGAAGCTGTGTCTAGTAGAGTCTTGTTTATGGGTGTGTTGTGCACCACACTTCATAAGTAGGAGGCTATAAGACATTAGTAGTTACCTCATTTTATTATATTCTGAGTTCGTGCGATAGAGTCTAACTCTATGGAAGTACCTATCTTACTCATGCATCATACACTTACAGATCATGCCTCCTAGATACACTGCGACCTAGAGGAATGCTTCGGTTAGCAATGCTAAGAACTTTACTTTAGAGATGCCTCCTCAGATGGAAATGAGGGTCCAAGGTAGACCGGCTAGAACTTCTGGTGTTCCTGTGACATACTGCTCCACCTACTCCTACTATAAAGGCTAACTTCATAGGAGCTATCACTATGCTCACATAGTTGGTAGCTTCCCAGACCAGGAACCAAGGCTTACAGACTCTTATTTCTAGCTCTCATGAGCCAACGGCTACCACCTAACTAAGGGACTTTCTAAGGATGAACCCACCTGCCTACAGTAGGTATAAGGTTAAGAAGACTTTGAGAACTTTATTGATGAGATGTGGAAAGTTTTGAAAACCATGCATGCAACTGAGACTGAGGGAGTTGAGCTTGCTGCCTATCAACTCAATGATATAGGTAATGTTTGGTAGAATCAGTGGGAAGAGAGTCAAGGTAAGGATGCTGAGCCAGCTGCTTGGGATGAGTTCGAGAGTGCCTTCCTCGATCATTTATTCCCTCAATAGTTTAAAGAGGCGACGGTCTAGGATTTTGTGAGTCTAAAACAAGAAGGGTTGACTGTCAAAGAATACAACCAAAAATTCATCCAACTATCTAGGTATGCCCCAGAGATACTCCAGCATATGGAAGTGTGGAAGAGGAAATTCATGTCTGAGTTAGGTAGACAGGTGAAGAGGGACTGCAAGGCGGCATTACTGATTGCAGGTATGGATATCTCCAGAATGATGGTTTATACCCAACAGACTAAGGAAGATAAGAAGGACACAGAGGATTATCTGAGTAAGAAGGCTAGGTCAGCAGGGCTTGAGCCCAGTCAGATCAAGAAGGGTAAGGGAGATAAGTCTTATGTTTAGAAGAGGTCCTCCAGTTATGCACCATCTTCAGCCAGTGCACCAACCCAACCTACAGATATGATCAGAGGTCCCAAGGTCAGCCAAACTTTAGGGCACAGGGTGCACAGTCTCAAGTAATTCTGACTCTTAGCTCTAAAGGGAAGCCACCTTATGGGAAATATGGTAGGATGCATCTGAGAGAATGTAGAGAGGGAGGGAATGGTTGCTACAAGTGTAGCCAACTAGGTCATTTTCAGAGTGAGTGTACGACGTGGGGAAATAAGGCCCTATCTTCTACCACAGCACCACCAGTGAGGGTTAACTAGAGAGGTGTTGCACTAGGAGTAGGCAGTGGGGCAACCGTCTATATGCGATAGGGAACCTACAGGACCAAGAGGTTACACCAGATATTATGAAAGGTACATTTCAAGTCTTTACCTTTCCTTGCTATGCTTTACTTAATTTAGGTGCAACTTGTTCTTTTGTGATGCCATGCATGGCAAGTAGTTTTGAGATTCTTCCTGAGTGCTTGCTTAAGCCATTTTTTATTTCCACTCTTGTTGGTGAGTTCATTCGAGTTGAGAGAATCTATAGAGATTATGTAGTATCCATTTATCATAGGGATACTCTTGCTGATTTGATTGAGTTAGAGATAGTCGATTTCAATATGATCCTTGGGATGGACTGGCTTCATGCCTGTTATACCTTTGTTGATTGTCGAACATGGACTGATAAATTTCAGTTTCCAAATAAGTATGTTATTAAGTGGAAGGAAGATTCTGTTGTGTCGAAGGGTAAGTTTATTTCTTACCTCAAGGCCCGAAGACTAATCTCTAAGGAATGTATCTATCACCTCATGTGAGTCAAGTGGGATGATGTTAAGCCCCCTACTCTTGAGTTTGACCCAATTGTGAGTGAGTTTCCTGATGTATTTCTTGAGGATCTGCCTGAAGTCCCTCTTGATAGGGAGATTGACTATGAAATTGATATACTTCTTGACACTCAACCCATTTCCATCCCGTCATATAAAATAGACCTCAAAAAGTTGAAAGAGTTGAAGGAGCAATTGAGGGATTTTCTAAAAAAGGGATTCATAAGGCCAAGTATCTCTCTATAGGGTGCTCCGATCTTGTTCGTGGAAAAGAAGGATAGTTCCCCTAGGATGTGTATTGACTACCGTTGGTTGAATAAGGTGACAGTCAAGAATAAGTATCCCTTCCAAGGATTGATGACTTGTTTGACCAACTTTAGGATACCACTATTTCTCTAAGATAAACCTTAGATCACACTATCACCAACTAAAGTGAGAGAGTGTGACATCCTTAAGATGGCTTTTGGAACCCGATATGGTCACTTTGAGTTCTTGGTGATGTCTTTTGGGTTGAAAAATGCACCTGCAGCCTTTATGGATTTGATGAACTAAGTATTCATATAATATCTGGACATGTTCATGATCATGTTCATTGATGATATTTTAATGTATTTCAAGAGACAAAGAGGAGCATGTCAATCACCTCAAAATTACTTTGCAGATGCTCAGAGATAATGAGTTATATGTGAAGTTTTCCAAGAATGAGTTTTGGCTCAAATCGGTGGCTTTCTTGGGACATATATTTTCAGAGGATAACATTTGAGTGGATACTTAAAAGATGGTCAAAAACTAGCCTAAGCCAACCACACTGACCGAGATAAGGAGTTTTCTGGGATTGGCTGGCTATTATCAAAGGATGTTTGAGGGGTTTTCTTTCATATCTGCACCTTTGACCAAATTGGCTTAGAAGACGGTCAAGTTTCAATAGTCAGATAAGTGTGAGAGATGTTTCCAAGAGCTGAAGATGAGATTAACTACTGCACTAGTGTTGACCTTTCCTGATGGGACGGATGGATTTGTCTTCTACTATGATTCTTCGAGAGTAGGGTTAGGATGTATGTTGATGCAGAAGAGAAAGGTTGTTGCCTACGCATCTAGATAACTTAAGGTACATGAAAAGAACTATCCCACTTATGACTTGGAGTTGGCAACAATGGTGTTTGCTTTCAAACTATGGTGCCACTATTTATATAGAGCACATATTGATGTATTCATGGACCACAAGAGCCTGCAATATGTCTTCACCCAAAAAGAGCTTAACTTGAGGTAGAGGAGATGGCTTGAGTTACTTAAGGACTACGATATGAGCATCCTCTACCATCTAAGTAAAGGTAATGTAGTTGCTGATGCTCTTAGCAGGTTTTCCATAGGAAACACCACCCATGTGGAGGAGCAGAAGAGAGAATTAGCTAAAGAGATTCATAGACTAGCACGATTGGGAGTCCAATTAGATAAATCAGGCGAAGGAGGAGTCCTTATGTATAATGGGTCGGCATCATCTCTAGTAGTAGAGGTGAAGGAGAAATAAGATCAAGATCCTATCTTAGTACAGTTGAAGAAGGATGTACATAAGTCAAAAGTTATAGCTTTCGCCTACAGGGGTATTGAGATATCAAGGCCGATTGTGTGTTCCTAAAGTTGATAATGTTTAAGGGAGGATTATGGCAGAGGCCCATAGTGCTAGATATTCCATCAATACAAGGTCGACTAAGATGTACCATAACTTAAGGGAAGTATACCGATGGAGTGGAAAGAAGAGAGACATTACCGAATTCGTTTCCTAGTGCCTAAATTTGCAATTAGTTAAAGTTGAGTACCAAAGGCCATGTGGAGTAGCTCAGAACTTTGAGATTTACAGAGTGGAAATAGAAGATGATTAATATGGACTTTGTCACCAGCTTATCGAGGCCCCGCAGACAACATGATTTGATTTGGGCAATAGATGACATGATGATAAAATCTGCACATTTTATGGCAGTTAAGATGACTAACACCACGAATGATTGCACCCGACTCTATATAAAGGATATTTTTAGACTACATAGAGTCCCTTTGTCCATTGTATCGTATAGAGGAGCTTAATTTACAGCTCAGTTTTGGAGATCTCAAAAGGTATGAGTATGAAGGTGCACCTTAGCACTATCTTTCACCCACAGACGAATGGCCAAGTGAAATGTACTATTCAGCCCTTGGAGGATATATTGAGGGCCTGCGCCATTGACTTTAAGGGTAAGTGGGATGACCATTTGGATTTGATAGAGTTTGCTTACAATAACAGTTTCCATTCGAGCATATAGATAGCCTCATATGAGGCACTCTATGGGAAGAGGTGTAGGTCATTGATTGGATGGTTTAGGTAGGTGAAGTAGAGTTGATTGGACCAAACTTGGTTCACAAAGCTATGGAAAAGGTAAAAATCATTCAAGAAAGGTTGAGGACTGCGCAGAGTCAACAGAAATCCTAAAAGACGTTAGGAGAAGAGACTTAGAGTTTGAGGTTAATGATTAGGTGTAATTGAAAGTGTCGCCCATGAAAGGGGTGATGAGGTTCGGAAAGAAAGAGAAGTTAAGTCTGAGGTACATTGGCCCTTATCAAATCAAAAAAAGGGTGGACAATATGGAATATGAGTTAGAACTACCATCAGAGTTAGAGGTCATCCATCCAGTTTTCATATTTCTTGTTAGGACTCGTAACGTCCTTTAAACCCTGAACGTCCTTAATTAGTTCGATTTAATAAAGCTTGGGATTGAATATAATATTTCTTCTAAGTTGGATCCTTAAGGATAAAATTGATGTGGAATCAAGGTGTGTGAGAGCTTGTGATTGGCCCAAGTGGTACATGTGTGCCTATTTATACATGTATATCCTTACAAGATCAACACACTTCATACATAGAAAAAAATTAGCAAAATTATTGAACAAAAAATACCTCTCTCGGGTTTGCTACAATAATTTCCAAGAAATTCGATTTTTTCGTATTTTTGATTATTTGATGCTTCAAGCTCGGTATATTAAAGCCCCTAAGTAGCGTGGTGGCGTTGGTTGGTCAACAAAATGCATAGTTTGTCAGTTACGAAAGATTGGGTTGTAGTAGAGGATTTCAAGGTATGTTAAATTTTATCCTTGTTTATGTTAATTAAAGGTTATGAAGGTGTTAGGAATGTGTTAAAATGAAGGTAAAACGTGAAAATCGGATTGGTTGTTAACGAAATTACGAATTTTGAACTTGTGATCGAATT
>JAOTQJ010116708.1:0-10793 GCA_025642045.1 Solanum sejunctum
ATCTTAGTTGACCTTGGGTGGATAGAGTATCGAGAATGATGGGCTTCTTCCATTATCCTCCTTCTTAAGCTATTAATGTCAGGCACACATAATCTATTCTGATATTATAGTACACTATTTTGTGCAAGGTCAAAGCCTTTTACCATAGCCTGGCTCACCTTTTCCTTCAGCTATCCTAGAACAGAATCCTCGAACTGTTTTTCTTTTACTTCCATTACCAATGAAGACTCTGCAGCATTATGTACATAAACCCCTTCCTTTGGAGTTTTAAGAAGGCAAACCCCTAAATTGGCTAGTGACATAGATGCTTGGCTATTTCTTGATTTACCACAGCTTGATCACTAGTATTTATTATTGCCTTACGACTCAAAGCATCGGCTACCACGTTTGCCTTCCCTGGATGGTATAGTATATCAATGTGGTAATCCTTTATTATCTCTATCCATCTACGCTGTCTCAAGTTTAGATCTTTCTGCTTAAAGATGTACTACAGGCTTTTATGATCAGTATATATGTCAACATGAACTCCATACAAATAATGGCACCATATTTTCAAAGTAAACACAACTGCTGCTAACTCAAGATCATGTGTTGGATAGTTTTTCTCATGTGGTCATAGAGTCCTAGATGCATGAGCAATTACCCTACCATTCTGTGTTAATACACACGCTAAGTCAACTCCTGAAGTATCGCAATACACTGCATACCCCTCAGTACCTTCCGGAAGTACTAGCACAGGTACAGAAGTTAGCTTATTTTTTAACTCCTAGAAACATCTTTCACATGCATCATTCCATTGGAACTTTGTTTCCTTATGTTTTAGCTTTGTTAGATGTGTAGAAATAGAAGAAAAACCTTCAACAAACTTCCTGTAATAGCCTGCCAAACCTAAGAAGCTCCAAACTTCCGTGGATATTGTGGGTCTTGGCCAATCTTTCACTGTTTCTATCTTCTGTGAATCAACCCTTATTACCTCATCAGACACAATATGACCCAAGAATGCCACTAACTTTATCCAAAATTCACATTTAGAAAATTTGGCATACAACTTTCGATCACAAAGAGTCTGTAACACCTGTTGCAAGTGATCTGCATGGTCCTCTTCTGATTGTTAATATACCAAAATGTAATCTATAAATACTATCACAAAAACATCTAAGAATGGCCTAAATACCCTATTCATCAGATCCATGCAATGTAGTAGGCATTACTATAGACCCCTACAGAGACTAACATATCGAGGCCACATGCAGTATGGATCACAACCTGATCAAGGCTGATGAGAACCCTATGGTGCTACCTCATTAAACCCCTTGGACTATCCTAGACCCATTCCCAGTAGATCCTCAGGCTCAGGTCCTGAATCTAAATACCACTGGTACTACTTCAACTACTACAGAGCCTACGCCAGCTGTTAAGATTGAGTCCATGCCATCCTCTAGTACTCCAGCACCAGTAACATCTACATTACATGTTGATTTTATTATCTTTGCTTTTACTTTTCAGGCACTATTACGTAGGGTGGTTATGGCAGATTCCAAAGTACAAGCTTCAGCAGTACAGGTCAAACCTTGGGTCAGCCAGACCGTATGGGACTCAGAGGAGAGGATGAAGGAATTCACCTATGCTTTGGTAGATGAGATAATTAGAGTGGTGGATGACCGAGTAGATGCTTTCAAGGCGAAAGTCCCGTGGAGACTTGAGGGTGCTAGGCCTACTAACACGAGCGTGGTGACTAAGAAGTTAGCTAAGTTCAAGGCCAACCTATTACAGATGTTAACAGCCCCTATTGTAGTCCCAGAGGTAGCACCGATGGGCGATGAAGTGTTTGACTGGCTAGTTAACTATCCGTATGCTCATCTGAAAAGGTCCCTCAAGACAAATAATTTAGATTTGAGCCAGAAGTGGCTCAAACTTGATGACCCAATAGCCCCAGTGGAGGAGCCAATACTAGAGGAGGTAGTTCAGGATTTTATCTTAATGGTGGCTATACAGAGAGATAAGGAGCAACAACATTCACATTGAAATGGTAGCTCACATACTGCTACAACCTAGATGGCTGATGAGGAGGTCATTACCCAGGACCCTGCTGACCAGACTGATACTGGTGCTTGAGCACCATGATGTTTGATCCTTTTTACCCTAGTTCTTATATTTCTTTATGGATACTTTGTTCGTTCTATTAGATAATCTTTTTTTATGTTGGTTTTTGGATTTGTTTAAATATTTTTATGTTGAATGTTGTTTTTACTTGTATTTTGGATGTTAGTTTTGGTTTTCAATGTATGTATATATATATATATATATATATATGTTATCGTGTTTGATTTTCATTATTGTCTTTACTTTGAGGACAAAGTATTCTATTTTGGTGAGGTGTGAGAAGTTAAGGATTAAGGTGAATTCTGAGTAGCCTCAAGTTTATAACTTCCCCTATTTTTGATCCCAAGATTTTGTTGTCGTGTTTCATTTTCCTTGTGGATGTTAAATTTTCTGTTGAACTGGTCTGTTTAAGTAGTCTAGATAATGTGTAAATTCATAATAGTATTATCTGTTGCCATATACAATCTTTGCAGCAACTTTTTCCAGAATGATCCTCCGGAAACCGATTTGTGCCTTCGTATGAAGGAGGATTGGGGGCAGATAATAAGAGCGAGCCAAAAATGGAAATCAGAGTCTGAGGTGGCTCACCTTCAGTAGCCCGCAAACTTTTATCTGGACTGGTCTGAAAGGGTTGAAACATACCACTCATAACGGTGATATTGTAGGTTCTAAAAATCCGATATATTCTGCCTCGATAGTAGGAATGCAAATCTCCTTTTCTAATGCCTGTTCAAAAATGACTACTCAGGGAAGCAAGCTGGGCAAGAATCTCCCGGTGAAGCACCTTGGAATCTCATTGTAGTTCAGTTTGAGAAGTCAAGGAGGCACGAAGAGGATGAAATTTGATCTCGCTCCTTGCATCAGTGAGTGTTTGTGCGGGGTGTAGGTATAGGACTAGACTAAGTTCGGGCAAATCTCCGTCCCATTTCATGGATGGATCGCATTGAGAATGGACTCGTCAGATTAACCCTTTGCCTGCTCGCCGCTTAAAGTAATGGCCAAGCTTCCTCAAAATGCTTTTTGAATGATTTGAAAAATTGGATACCCTCAAAATTTTTAAGATTGTGGTTATTGATGCATTCATGTGTTTTGAGTATCTAACAATGTTTGTTCTGATGTGGAGGTAAGTTGAGGCTTGAAGTAAGACCTATGAGTCTATACTTGATTATGGGTGCAACGCCATGTGTGTTGTGATCTTATTTTGCTGCATTTATGCATCATGTATGGACTCAAAACTTGCCTTGTTACTATAAAATTGGTTTGGTGATGTCGTTGATTTGGAAAGGATCTTAGGCCTTTGTTCTTTGAGAGAACCCATTTTTAGGCTATATGACCTACCAAATGAGTAAGTGAATCCCTTGTTCCAAATTTTTGAGCTTCTCATGTCCTTATTCTTTCTTGACACCTTACTAGCTTAACCTTGTTTGATGAAATACCTTGATATTGGCCTTGATCTATCCTTGAACATGTGAACGTTTATTGATGCTAAAGATGAAGTTGACGATGGCTACAAATTTTGACCCTGGTTTGAGGAATAGATATTGTGTACTTCACCTCAGGCTAAAAGCCTAAGTTGAGGGTGACCTTTATTGTGGTAAAGTAATAACAATGAAATGGTTAGTTGGAAAATAAAGAAAGGAATGAAAAATCATAAGCTGAGTGAAGAAAAATAAAAGAAAAGTGCCTTGGGTTGAGAAAAAGTAGCAAGAATTGAGTTCAGAAATAAGGCACAACTGAAAATAGAAAGAAAGAACTCGAGAAAAGTGTGAAACATGAGAATAAGGGTGGATTTAATGAAAAGGATTGGGTCATGAAAGCAAAAGTGTTGGTAAACATGGTTCAAGGATATCTTTTAGCCACTACTTACCTAAAATGCCATACCAAATCCCCCTGAACATATGTTACAAGCCCTTAAGTCCTAAAGTGATCCAAATCCACTTTGTCACCAAGCCAGAAGATAAGCATCGAAGCAAGCCTATAGTGTTATTCATTGTGCATGAATTTTAATTATGAGAGTGAGAATGCTTCCTCAGTCCTTGAATTCTAAATGCTTCTTGAGTGAGTAATAGGGACTTCTTTTCTGTGAGGGTATTTGCACTACTTTATTAGCATATGGCTATACCAGTAATTGTGAATGGTTGATGCTCCTTAGCTTATCATAGTTGGATTTCCTGATTAATCATCCTGTTTTTGTCGTGCTTAGTATCTTTGGAATTTGTTTTTTAAAATGATAGTTGAGTACCTAAATTAGAGTGAATGTTGTATATGCCATGGTATAGCTGCTATGTATTTATCACTATCTGCATAGATTGAGTCGTCACTTGGGTGTTGATGTGCTGTCAAAATACAACACATTTGACACCTAAAACAAGGGATTTTGTGAGTTCTTAATGTTACGTTTTATGGTTTTTATGTGTTTTTGTGTTGTTCTTGCAGAAAGTTAGGTTGGCATGATTTTGGAGAAAAATTATAGATTTTGCTAAAGTATAGGACATATGAGTTCACCTATAAGTCATAGCACAAGCTACGTATGAGTCGTAGTTGCTATTGTAGCAAGAAACAAAGACCAAAATTTAGAAAATCTGCTAAGTGGAGGTCAATCCTACAAGGACATCCTATGAATCATAAGTCTCGCTGCGACTCATATAGGTGTACTGGTAGCAGGAAATAAAGATCCCAAACTTTGGATCAACAACTGAAGGCTTAGACTGCGAGAAGAGCATACAAGTTATAGCCCAAGCTATGACTCGTACTAGTGGGTCATAATAGTTAAGTCCAAGATGCTAAGAGCTTGATATGAGACCCCGATTTTGACTCATAAGGTGACCTAAAAGTCGTACCTGTGAGGTGTACCAGCTGCCAGCTCTCTTTTTTATGTAAGTTTGAGAATTATTTTGTAAACACTACAAATATTTTAAGTTAGGGTTTTATTAGGGAGATTCCAAATTCAGAAGGGAAAATCACCTTCGAATATACTCTTAAGAATACTTTAAGGTTTTTAGCTTCGTTTATCATTTTCTCTTGGAAAACTCACTTTTGGGGATTGCAAATCTTGCCTTGTACTCATTGCCAATTAATCAAGCTTTTGGTTTGCAATTGATGGTGTCTTTAAACTTCATTACTTTGGGTAAAATTCTCAATCATGTCTTATATTTGCTTTTGTTGGTTTTGCCTTAGCCATGAGTAGCTAAGCACCAACAACTTGGGGTTGTGGGAACGATGGATAGTTGACTTGAGATAACCTAGATTTATTACATTTCTATGATTGGGGTTTTGCATGTCTTGTCTATTGTCCTTCATCATAATTGTTATTTGGTGGTGACCAACACCAAACCCCGCCTACTATCACGATCCTGACCAAGGTAGTGACGAATAGGAAAAGGGAAATAGATGACAAGATTTGATTGATGTGTTCTCACCTAATCAACCAAACTTGACCAAGGGGAGGTTGACTGGGATCATAGGTAACGATTAGTTGGCAAGCCATGGTAGCCAACTAAGCGCCATGGTGACATTCGACATTTACCTTCAGAAGAGGGCTGGAAGAACCTAAGTTACCATCCTACATTCAAATCTCTAATTGTAGTTATGTCACCCAGGGTAATTGAGTCAGCGAACCATAGGGAAAACAATTCCCAAGTTGTTCCTAAAATTGAGTGTTTTCTTGTATTGTAGTGTACTGTTTACTTTACTTTGTTCTTGAATCACAAAACCCCACCCTATTTAGAGATTTTAGTTATAGATACTTGAAATGATTGATAGTTTCTCTTCCACACCTATAATACATATTTGAATCCTTCAACCATTTGCCATGATGATGTTTCTAACATTTTTTGCATTTATGAAAACTCATCCGACCATTGCCACCTTGGACCCTTGGGTTAAGTACCCCATCATTAACAAATCTCTTATTTAAAGCACTAGATGGCCCTTCACCTTGAAATTCATGACCTTGTTCAAAATGGTCACCCTTAGCACTTTGATAACCACTCTCATACGGAGCCCTCTTGGAATCCCCACTTCTCCTCTTCCTAAGCTTCTCCACCTCAAGTTATTTGGCATATGTCATGAGCCGGGACAAGTCTATATCATTTACAAGCATTGTGGTACGACATTCTTCATTTACCAAGTTGGACACTCCCGACACAAACTTCTTCATCCCTGATCTAGGGTAGACCACCAAATGTGAAGCAAACTTAGAGAGTTTGTTAAATTTGAGGGCATATTGTATCACACCCATGGAACCTTGCTTAAGGTTCATAAATTCCACTATTTTAGCCTCTCTCAACTCTATAGGTAAGAACTGGTTCATGAAGGTGACTTTGAACTCCTCCCAAGGAATAGCATAATGATTCTCTCGCCATTTTCCATTGCACAAACAAAATTTGTGCCACATCCTTTAGTTGATAAGCAGCTAGATCTGTCTTTTCCTCCAAACTTACACCCATGATGGATATCTCCTTATACACTTCATCTATGAACTCTTGGAGGTCTTCCTCTATCTTGGACCCATGAAACTCCAAAGGGCTCATCCAAGTGAAGTCCCCCACTTTTGAGGCCGGAGTATGAGCATGAGGATCTTGGGTCCCCCTTGATTAGTATAAGCATGAGGATCTTGGGCCCGTTGATTTAGTTGGCTAGTTGTTGCATGGTCCAACATAGTAATGATATTCCAAAACTCAACTTCGGTAGCCCTTCCATCTTGAGGAGTGGGGTAAGCCGGTTGTCCCGCGAGAGCATGGGCTCTCCTTGGTCTTCCTGTTTGAAGCAGCACGATCTAGAAGGGCAAAGAATATTCTTTGGGAGGGGGCAACTTACCCTATAACTAAGGCACAATATAGACCATAAAGAATTGAAACATTTCCTAAAATGCCTCATAGCCTCTTATTCATAGTCGTGGCGCACTTCACAACCACGAATAAGACTCTAATCAATGCAGTATGTTGGACGCCGAGGACCATTAACAACCTAGGGCTCTGATACCATCTTTATCATGACTCGAACCTAGGGACTAGATGTGACACGGTGAACGGGGAACCCAAAAGGACCCCAAATAAGCCTCTTAGCGTATTATTATACATCTTTGGTCGTAGAAGCGATTAAACTATAACAAGAGAACATAAAATAAGGATAAAGGGGCTAAGGGAGTGTTTCATAGCTTAAAAACATACAAGAGTCAGGAGAGTCATAGCTCAAAGAATAATTACATAACTTGTCCAACAACACCTCTAAACTTAGAATTGAGTGGTGGCCAAGAAAACTCTCCAGGCTTACCCTTATAGTCAAAAGCATACAATAAAAGAAAGAGAGCCTTTGCATAACATAAGATCAAAAGATATCCTCTTCAGAGTTGAGGACTCACCAAACTTGCTTCAAAGATAGTATAGCTATATGGAGGAGGAAAATGATCAAGTGGATCTCCAATTCCTACATGGTAACATCATGTAGGCATAGAGTATGCATTTGTACGTTTGAATGTACTAAGTATGTGGGATGCAATGCAACAAGAATCATAAGCCATGATACCAAGATGCTTAATCATAATCAACATAAGCTCAATGTGCCATGTGTAATCAATGCGTAGGATGAAACATGCTTAAGAATAATCACACTAGCATATCTTGTTTAACACCATAAAGTAACATAAATAGATCATCCAACTACCTTGTACTAGAGGGTGAGGGATATAGCATATGATATAACCTCTTCTAGATGGTAATGGGTAGTACATGAGGGTAAAAGAGTAGTATAGATCATAATCCCTTCATGTAAGCACGAGATAATACAACACATTAAATTGCATATGAGGGTGAAATGTACCATGTAGTTCATAACCCCTAGATGTGATTACATAATATTGAATCATATATAAGGGTGAGGCATACCACATAGTTCATAATCCCTTCATATGACTAAAAGATATTACTAACATCAAATTATACCTTCATATGACTAAAAGATATTACTAACATCAAATTATACACGAGGGTAAGGTGTACAACATAGTTCATAACCCCTTCACGTAGATATAAGATAGTATGTAGTATTGATTCGTACATGATGGTAAGGTGGACAACATAGTCCATAACCCTTCATGTAGAAATTCGGCCTTGTACTAGAGGGTAAAACATATAACATAGTTCACAACCCCTTGTAGTAAGCTTCACAATTCACAAGAGTATAAACATTGACATAAGAGCTCAAAAACTCATCAACAATCGAGACTTGTAAAAATCATGCATTAAATCATCAATAACTCTAAGAATCCTTGTCAACATATTTATCAAACACTTAGCGGGTGTGTAATGCTAGTGCAAAATCATGCAATTCAAGAGTGAAATCATGTGAGAAAATCAATGTAAAACCACCCACCAAAACTCGTTAATACCCTTATGCAAGATACATTAAAATTCCTCCTCAAATCACGTAATGGATCATAGATTCATAGCTCAAAACGTACTTAAATAACTATAATTTTATGAAACCCCAACATAGTTTATAACCAAATTCATAATAAGTAAGATCGATAAGTAAATCAACTTAGATACATGTAATTTATGTAAAAAGAAAGGTTGGGCACTATGGTAAAAGGATCCAATGGTTGAAACCCACATACCTCAACTTTGAAGATTTCCTTGATGAAGATTTGATTGAGAACTTAAAGCTTGAATGAAATCCTTACATCCGGAATGAGTTTGGAATGCTAGAATTAGGGTGAAATATTTTTCTATGTGTTAGAGAGGATTTTGGGGAATGTCTTGTATGAGATGGAGTTGAAATATGACTAAGTGTTTTTATGCTTCAAAAGGCTCAGGTCCAAGACACAAAGGCCTTGGACTGAAGATAAAAAAAATTGGCAAAAAATATATAATGGTCCACGCCCTGGCCACATCGTTCCAGGGGAGCGGAACCTTACTATTTTTCGCCAACTTCAGAAATTTGAATTTTGATACGGTTACTCTAAAATTTGGGTTATATCCATTTTCCATTCAATTTTTGTCTTTGATCATGAATATGAAGTCAAATTTTTGATATCACGCAGGAATATTGAGATATATGAAAATAACGATTATAGACATTTTCGAGGCACATTTTTGGGCATTGTTTTAGGTCATTTCACTTTCAATAAGGAGGAGGGACTTCGTCAAGACACCATGGTTAAATTATCCATGGGATTATAGGTGGGTTTTTCAATTTAATAATTGATCTAATTATCACCAAAGGCAATTTTTTCAAAACCTATAAATGGAAGTATAGATAGAACGCAAATAAAGTAAGTATATAATATCCAAAAGTACACAATATCCTTCGGTGTCGTTTCATTGATGGTTAGAGTTAAACAAGTAATTTAAAATTCATTACATTGGGATTTATTTTTTTATAAAAATAAGAGGTAAGGCACGCATTGCTATGCACCGCAGCTCTAGTCTGATAACGTATAGTGATTTTGGTAAGGCACAACCACTTTAGTATTTTGGTATAAAAAATAGTTGTTCTTTTTGAATTTTTCAAGAAATTTGTTTCCCTTTTGGCTTCGGACTCTAGATATTCCTAAGCTTTTGATTGTGCACCCAAAATACATCTAACACTTAATAGTAGCTTGGGGCTATCCCAGTGACAAAGCCAGAATTTTCTTTAAGGGGTTCAAAATTTTAAGAAGTAGACACACAAATTACAAATCAAAAGGGGCTCAACATCTATTATATATACATAAAGAAATTATGTTTATCATATATAAATAGTATGATTTTTTTTCCTAAGGTAGTTCAGATGAACCCTCTAAATACTGTGTGGCTCCGGCTTGGGGTATGACCAAAACTAAAAAAATTTCATTATTTACTAATGATGTTACTTAATTATTTACTTTTATAGAGGAATAAGGGATGTTAATTGGTTGATTTGGTTCGATATTTTACACTTAATGATTTGACATGATATTTTTAAAAATATTTCAAGTTTCAGGATGGGGCATACTAAAAAAGTTTTGAAGCATAAACTGAAGAAGCAGATCCATTGGGCATACGTCCTAGAATTTGGGGCATAAGCCGTAGGTATAAAAACATAAGTTTCATATATTAAAAGACATTCGAGGCATTAATTTGTCCTTTCATTTTTTCTAAAGTATTCTTGCTATAAATCACATTTTCTTTTAATTATGGGCATGATGATATTTGTATGTTATGCTACTATATTTTTCTGGTTGTACAATTTTTCTAAAATAAATAAGAAAAGAGAGAAAGTAAAGTAACTCTCATAAATAATTTTTTAAATGGAGTTGAAATGAACTTAAAATTCTAATTTTTAAATCAAAATTCCACATTCAGAGAATGTCACAGCCCAACCCCGGGGCCATGTCTCGTGCCGATTAGGCACTTAAACCAATATTAAATCGAAAAACCACAACTTAAAGTCTAAGCATTCTATCAAAATTTTGGTAGAGTTTCCTCAGTTTTTATGCCCTATCCTCACCTACAGCAGCTCCCAGAATGTACAAATAGCACATATGCACATATATATAACTAATGCGGGCCCACAAGGTCACCGCTGCGGTCCTGCCGCCTAATAATCATGTCATACATAGAGTAATGCGGTCTCGCTGCCTGATCAAGCATCAAATGCACGTATTAAACCATATGCTCAAGTATATCTCACATACCCACTACCCACTAGTATCCACAGACCTCTATACA
>JAOTQJ010116719.1:0-10793 GCA_025642045.1 Solanum sejunctum
TTGTATTTTGTATTTATATATATATATATATATATATATATATATATATATATATATATATATATATATTCGAGAGTATGATGGGGCCCTATCCCTTCTTGTGATCCAGTTTCTGTACATAGAGGCCTGTGGATACATGTGGGTGTGGAAAATCATGTGGGTATGAACTCCTTTGTATAATGTGTTTGTTGGGCGGCTCTGCCGCAACGATGACCTTGTCGGCCCGCATATATATATATGTATGTAGGTTCATATGGCAATGTCTGGTACTGTTGGGTTTGCTGTTTGCAGGTGGGGTTAGTTAGAGAAACAGAGGAAACTCTGTCGAAATTTCGTGAAATTTCTTAGCTGTCGTGAATGAAAATTCGGTATAGTGTATGTCTGGATACCCTATCGGCACCAATCACGACCCCTGGGTTGGGTCGTGACATTGTGTGTAAATTCTACATAAAAGATAAAGTTGAAAGGTTAAAATAGAACAAATGCAAAATAAAGTGTCAAAATAAAAAATAAAGTCAAGTTAGAAGGGTTGTTTATGTATTTTTATTAGCTTTTAGGCCATATCTTGACATATGAAGTGAACTCTCTCCCATTTTGCTGATTCCTTAGATAGAAGTGTCAAAATGAAATATAAAAATTAGAGTTGAAGGGTTAAAATGTTACAAGGTTGAGTTAGAGTGCCAAAATAAAATTTGGGGCCAAATTTATGGGGCTACATATGTGGTTGGCCTATTACTTATATAATTCACTCATAATACATAATGCAGTTGTTATAGATGGTAAATATTTTTCAAATATGAAATATCTTTAAGTAATAAATAAAAATGTGCTAAAAACAGTAAATATTTTATAAAATGGATTCAAAAAAATAATTTTTCCTTAAGTTTCATATAGGGTCTATTTGGAAAGTTTTCTCGTAATTAAAATTGATATAATTACATAGCTTAATAATTATACAGTTTAAAAATAACTGTAGTTATACATTTATTTGTCATAATGTAACAACCCACGAGTTGTTTGTTGCACAAGTATATTTCACAGTTAAATTAAAATTTGAAAATAAAAGTTGATTTTTAAAAAGTTATATTTCTTTGAAAAATATGTATCTTTTGTGAATGATACTAAATTAAGCAATTAGGTATTTAAAATCCATATTCTTTCTTAAAAATATATTAATAATAAATATATATTTGTAACTAATATTGTGAAAAAGAGTTCATTTATTTTTTTAAAATAAATAATATTTTAATTTAACTAATTATAAAAATTAAAAGTATGCATTTTTTTAGAATATCAAGTGCTGCATTTTCTTTTCTTTTTTCTTTTTTTTTAAAAGATAATGTCATAATATAATATCATGTCCCATTTGTAAGGTTTCACTATATTGTTGTTGTAATGCTATAAAATTATTAGAATGCTTGATGAAAATAGTAATATATCAATTCTAGCTGAAAAATGAATGACATACAATGTGAATGTCACGGCCCATGTTAGGTCCTAGACGTGGCATGACGATAAGAATTCCAAGGGACTCCAATCATGTCTCTTAGCATTTATTGCATATACAAGGTGTAATATCTCAAGCATTTTGAAGGCTGAAATATGATTATATGGGTTAAAATAGTGTAAAAATGACTTTGGTAGATTTTTAGGTCAAGCGGACTATAAAAATAAAATTTTAAAAACTTCAATAATCAGAAGGGTCCACGATAGGATCACGTCGAGACCCAGTTCAACATAGTTCAAATCTAGTCAAAATCACAAAAGTTCAATTTGTTCAAAATAAACTATTGTAAAACCCCTCTGCATTGCAAACTAGTTTGTTACTATTGTCTGGTTTCAACTTTTATGTGGGGGTATGTTAGACTTTTTTCTATTCATTACTTAACGAACCTAGATGATTTTGGGACTAAAAATCTAATCTATTGGATGCCTCAAAACCTTAATTACTCACTCCTTCACTCCCAAGTCATCAATCTAAAAAATATCTCTCTATCAAGGTTCTCAAATCCTCGTTGAGAACTCCAGAGATGACTTCAAGTTCTTCATCAAGTTTTCAAAAGTTTCTTCAAGTTTATTGGGACTTCTTCCCAAAGGTATTGGGTCATCATCTATAGAATCTTTTCTTTTATGGAGCTTCTTCAGTTTCCCACATGCCCTTCAATTTCAAATGTGTATATTTCAGGGGTCTTCTTAATTTCTATGTATTCACATGAATTATTATTTATTTTATGATATTTAATTTATTTTGATAAGATTTTTATGATTTCCTATATGAATTCTTTACAATGCTATCTAGGGTTTACAATTCTCTTATGGGTCTATTTAATTCTCCATTAATTTCATAAATTGAATTTCTATTATTACTTATTTACCTAATTTAGCCTAATTTATTTAACAATTTGTAAGAAATTGCACATTTAGTCTATTTAGGGTTCATGAAATTACGCATGGATCTATTTTAAGGTTGATCCAAGTTGAATCTATTTTATATGATTATGCATGAATTTTTCCTAATTACATGTTTTGTAGCTAATTGAGTTGAATTCATACTTCTACCCTAACTTTTCTTTACAACTTATGATCATGAGATTATAAGTATTCAAGTATGTTATGTAAAGTGTAATGATAATGGGGGGGCACGCCCCACTTTACCGAAATCCCTATTGACATAAGTGTAATGATGTCGCTCAACATGACTACTCAAAGGAAGAAGGGACGGTCGTCATCAACATAATAACCCAACTTCTAGTTAGGGTCGATCCCACAAGGAATTGTTGTTCAAGGCGGAAGTAACTCGTTGGACCAAGTAATTGTAGGATCTGGGGGGTTGCAATAATCAGAATAAGAATTCAACTAAATGAGTTCTAACTAATGATTTAAACAGCAACTAAGGGAAGATGTTGAAGATGTACAAATATGAGAATCAATCTATTAGCTAGGTCTAAATATTTGACTACAGAAGTTGATATCGAGTGAAAAGGCTAGGTTGCACCCATATCAACTATGATACAAAAGTGTTTCGCATGAATCAACTAAGAAATCATATGTGGACCATCGAGGACATGCTTGACCTAAGAAGTCTCAGAAAACCCCTAATACCTTAGGCATTGAATCCATAGCTATGGACTTCAACTGAAACCCCAAGAGGTTTCCCACTATTATATCCATCCCACACTCCAATAATACTGGCAAAGGCAACAATTAGAGATCTAAAGTAAAATCCCAGTTTGCAACATTGAAATTATAGATTAAATATAGGAATGAATATAAATTCACTCAAATCAACTATAGATAAGTCAAGATATCAAAGACCCAGTAAATAAATACAAAACCCATATCAATTGCACACCCCCAACATGAGAGTTTTAGCCATACATGCTAGAAATTAAAGATTGATAACATACATAGTAGCAGAAGTAATCAGCAACAAGATTGAGTACAAATTGTTGATTATCACCAACCAATCTTCTCCAATTTGATGCCCAAAAGCTTCAAAATCCTAACTCCCCTTATACTCTAAGAAGAAAGTTCTATATACTACTACTACAAACTAATTGTTCTGATATAGTATGAGTAGATGATGTACAATGTCCTTTCTAAAATATGGTTATAATACTCTGTGTAAATGTGTGAAAGTTTGTGCTACAAAATGCTATTTAGTGGTCAAGGCCGACCATCATCGAGCACTCCGATAATGCACTAAATGTGCACTTGATCGCTTTCCTATGCATCTTTATAAGGATTCCTCTACTACACCACTAGGCGATGACTCTTTGCTCTGCCGATCCAATTCGATGATGCGTCAAAATATCCATTCTATCGCCTTCCTGCCAGTGTTTTGGGGTTTGGGGTACTGCAACATTAGGTGATCACTTGTGCAATTAGGCGATGCACCGAGTATGCTTGTTGATATCAAATTTGACTGCCTTTTTGACTTGACCTAGAACCTTAGATATTACAATGATAGGCGATCTCCATGAGTATTCAGCAGATTGCTAAGAATGTCGGCGACACCGCCATTCTGCACTTTTGCTCACTTTCCAAGATTCCACCAAGTCTTATACATTTGTATACTTTTAACTCTATTTCTATCATAGTGTATATATATTTGTTAGAAGTTGGAACTAAAGGCACATTAAGGACATTGTTTTCTTGCATTCTATCTCTAAAATGAGTCCGTAACATGGACTCATCACCCCCCCCACACACACACTTTAAACAAATTATGAAAATGAGCTACTTGATGTACAAGTTACTATGATTTGAGTTGGCGATTTTGAATAGCCTTTCCTCTATGATATATATATTACATTATGGTAAACTATGATTTACAAGTCTTATGAATTTATGATAAGTATGATGTTATGATATGTATTTCATGAGATGCTAACTTAGCACCGAATGAGGTGCAGAGGTAGGAGTTTGACTTACAAGATCATTATATAAAACTTCTGTCCTCGTAACTATGTTGGCCTTATAGGATTATACTTCTATCAATATGGTTTTTTCTTGTGGATCCCTAACATATGATACTCGCTTTGTGGCGTAAGAGTCTTACCTTATCGAGTAAGGCTCCCTTATCTTGATTATATAGGAATACAACGAGATTTCATGTTATATCTCGCATGGTCTCATTGTTGGATATGGTTGTTTTTCACATATGCATGGTCCATTTGATACTTTATTGACTACTCTTAATTCCTTACTTTTATTTAATGTCTTTAAGATATAAGCATTGATTTCATTTGTGTCTACTTATAATTTGACTACTCTTTATCATGCTATTTAGAATCATTACCGTACATTATGATTTATTATATATTTCAATACCCATATACTTAGTACATTCAAATACATTAACAGATATTTATATGCCTAATTATATTAGAATGCAGGAGTAGTGTAATACCTTCCAAGAGACTCAAAATGCCCTTATGATGTAATTATTGAACATCATAAAATTCATTCAATTTTTGAAAAATCCAAGTTCGTATTCTTTTTAAAGAAACAAAATTATGTTGGAAAATGGTCACTTTTGATTTTTAGGTCAATCGTATCGAAAAATAATTTTTCAATTGATTTTGCATTAACTAGAAAATTAAGCAAAGAATTCGCATCGTGGAGATGTTCCAGGATAGTAAAAAAGTGGCCTTAACCCATTTCTCAGCCAAATCGGAGAAAATTGAACTTCTCGTAAAAAGGACCTTAGTAGGACCAAGTCCATGTTGCAGACATGGTTCACCCATGTGTAAATTTTTTAAAAAATTTTCAGAATTAAGTGAGGGCAATTGGGACATAATCCAACACCCTTTATGTGTGAATTCTAAAAAATTCCATCACTTTTAGCTCTAAATCTCTCGCAAACTCTCTCTAATTGCTCCCAATGCCTTTCTAAAATTCCTCTATCAAGTTCCTCCAAATTCTTAGGGTTCAAGCCTACTTTATTGAAGGACAACTTCCTAACTGATTCCCTCAAGCTTCTTCAATTTTTTTCCTCATGTTTTAAGACATTAAGATATGTAGGTCTTCCATCCATGGGTTCTTCCACCCATGGAGCCCCAAAACCCTTCCTACTAATTTCTCTAAAATTTATGGTTGATGTCTTATGGGTATCTCCTATAATTCCTGTTGTGCATAAGATATGTTGAAAATTTATCATCTATTGAGTTGAATTGCATGATTTTCTTTTAAGGATTTTCTATTATTAGCTAATTTATGATATTCAAAGTTAATAATATTATGATACCATGAGATACTATGGAGTTGATGATATTATAAGATGAATTTGACATTTCCATACATATGTTTGAATTATGATATGGATGATTGTGGTGGGTTGTTTGAGAATGATTTAAATTGATGATTTTCACTATATTGATGCATAGTTCTCTAGAGTTACATGATTTAAAGTCTACATGCATCAAACCCAGCCAATTTTCTTATTGATTTTTCTAATGAAGTATGATTTCCAAATGATGAGGGTTCAACTACATATTATGAAAGTTTATGAAAGTTATGAATTCCTTTTATGAATGTTCAAAGGTAGTGATAAAGACAATTCTCACCAAAGGATATACCCCCCTTGTGATAAGGACAATTTTCACTTAATGGATTTTATATTTTAATGAGCTACTCTTTATATGATGATAGTATATTTACAAGTTTATTGTAAGGCCCCACATGTTGGAGGGTATAAAAATGCCTAAGCAATGAAATTTGAAAATTTTCTATGTACCAGAGAATTTTACGGAAGAACCTATGGGTTGTAACCTATGCTCGCGAAGTGATGGCCAAACTTGGTGAAAATATGAACTTCTGAAGTTGGGAGTATGAGTTAGCAGGCAGCTCGTACAATAGTCGACGGGCCATAAGTCCTGTTATAGGTTGAGTATCAGAGAAAGTTCTCGAGGATCCAAAATATTATCAGATAAAACCCCTTTTCTATAACTCGTAGAGTGGACCACGACCCGTAGACTAGACCACGACCCGTAATTGGGGTCTCGTGATCCTATCCAATAGACTTTTAAAAAGGGCAAATTTGATCTTTTCTAATTTCCTAAGCCTATACCACGTCATTGAAGCCTTAAATGAGTCCCTTCAAGCCTTATACAACCCTAAACAACTCCATCCTACCCTATTCTAAAAGTATCCTAAAGTCTACAATTCTCCTAAACACTCTCAATCTCATTCAAGGGTTCAAGTGCGCGAGCTAGGTTTTTGATTCCTCCATCTCCAAATAAGATTTTCTCCTATAAAACTACACAAGGTATGTGAGTTTGATTGAGGAAACCTTTCCTCCACAAGTTGAACTGTGGATATTTATGAATGTTTTCATGAACTCCTTTTATTATAATATTATGAAGAGATTTATGATGTTTTACCTTTGTATATGATTATACAATGAAATGTCATGTGAAATTTATGGATTTTTATGAGGGTTTGATGATACCCTAGCTAAGCCTTTGTCACGCCCCAAGTCTCGTTAGAGCAGACTGGTACCCGTTGCCAATAAGTCCCTGGAGAACCAACCTATATCTATGTGCTTTCTATACATATTATAAGGGGTTCCTACTTTCAACGTGCCTTTAAGAAAGTAAACAATAATAACAAGCGAAAAGGAAATGCATATGGTTAGGCCATTGGGGCCACGGTATCTAAGGTATGAGATATGATCACACTTTAATTTACATAGTCTACAAAGCCTTTAGATAAGGAAAAGTATCTGAAAAGGGTTGGGACAAGCCCCGCCTCAACTAACTATACAATACAAACATATAAGCTCTAGACACAAATAAAGCTTTGAAGCAACCTAGAGCTTGGTATCAACAACTGGATGTCCTGAACTCCTATTGAGGAGATCTACTAGCACCTGTACCTGCAGTATGAAATGCAAGTCCCCCGTAAGGGACATCCGTATGAGATAATATATTGAATATGTAAGGCAGGAAATACTGTATATGAAGTAACAACTCAAATGAAGCTATGCACTAGTGTAGGATAAGAGACTACCTTTAGTTATACTGTGGGATCATGTACTTTATGTTCTTTTAATTACTTTACCTTTACTATATAATTTGTGCACAACATGTAATACAAATGATCAGCTAATCAGTAGTAAAACTGTATCGGGATCGTCCCCTGTCTAGGTTCTTCCTTAATCCCTTGGGCTACCACCCATGATAGGATCGTCCCTGGCTAGGTGATTCTTCCACCCCTCGGGCTATCACCTATCAATAAATAATATACTTTATCTTTCAATTACCTTTGAGATAATTCTTTTGGTGGTCACAATATTGGAGCTGTAGGACTGTAGACATAACATGTGACATGTAGATAATCATACAAGCCAATATGACAATGAAAAGAGTACATTACATAAAAAATGAAATGTGTTTGAGATGAAATAACTCGTGAACTTTATTTGGCAAGAAGAGCCCATGTAACTTGGTACCCGTGTATGTATACAGATTTGAAGGTGACTATGTATGGGAGCATATGAACATGTGTAAGAGTGTGGACACAATTAGTAGTTGTGTCAGAGTTGGTAAGCGCTTTTATGTGCCAATGAAGGATCTATATTTCATGCCAAACAATACGAAATCAAGTAGCCTTACATACCTCATTGTATGACCTTGTTACTACCTTGAGATAACCTTTATTTCCTCCAAATATTTATCTATAATATAGTAGGTGATAAAACTATCATTAGTAGTCAATAGTTACATCTTGGCAGCCTAATCACATAGAAAAACAACACACGGGCAGCAAGCGGGTATTTATAAACCCGAGCATATTCTTCCAAATTTTTTGCCCTTAATCGTATTTTATTATACACATTGGCACATACACATTATGTGCAGACTGTTTTAGTGCCACAATAGTCTTGCAACATCCCACCAAGTACCACACATAACAATTCTACACAACCCAAAAATGGATAGCATAACGTTATGTCCCTTTGCCCCATTTTGACGTCGATTATTCCAATCTCGTTCCAACTTTAACCAAACTGTTCTCAACATATCTATACATAAAAACAGCCTTAAACTAGTCTCAAAATAGTAACAAATCAGTCATTAAGAACGTGAAGTAATAGTCTTCCATCTAACAACCCATAAGTTTATACTAAGAACACAATTGTGATATCATATAAGGACTCACTTTTGTGGACTGTAAAAGTGGTGAAGCAGCCTGATTACATTACTATAAAACAATCTTTGTTAAATACATAAGTATTACTTCATAATACAGCCAACCAAGAAGAGAAAGGCCTCTTGAACTATAAGAAAAATGTACAACAATCCTTAGGATACATGCTGTCTAGAATTTCCAGCACATGTATAATTAGCTTGTTTCTTTGGTTTTGATAAACAAACCATACTAGGTGTGCATAAGTAGATTTACTTAGATTTAAACTCAAGGTTTAGATATTCTTTAAGAATCCTTGTAAGGTTGTAAGGCCTGTTTTCCACACGTTGAAAGAGAGCAAAGAATAACCAAGGAAGCAGATTTTTTTTGTCCAAGTTGAAATGACTTTAGTGTGCTGCCTTTATCCCCTTTTTAAAAGATTTCTTAGCCGACTTACTTTTTGTTTCTTAGGCTTAATATATTAAGTTGGTGATGCAGCTTCTTGCTCCTTTCACTTGTGCCTTAAGGGGCTCCAAATTGATGGGCCTTTGCTCCCCATTTTTCAGTTTTTCTTCTTAATTAGTTTGGGCCTAAATTATCCAAGAATTGTGATGTCTTTAGGCCCTTCTAATAACCTTCTTGGGATGAAAATATAGTCCATTTATGATACTAAAACTTGGGCTAAAGTTATACCCTTAACATGGACTTTATTCATAATCAAACTTGGACAAATTTGACGTCGGGCCTCATTTCCTTTTAGCTAGCAAATTTAAGCTAGGCAAGTAGGTGACTCACCTGCTAGCTTCTTAAGTCCTATAAGCACTTCACTTCTCTCACATCATTTAAGGTCGTGATCTCCTCAATTTGACTTAAAACTTATTTACACTCGACCTTCTTCAGCAGTAGATGTACATGTTGCCCAATAACATGAGATTTGAGAACTTTTAAAAATGGGTGCTAATCTAACCAAACCATATCATGTTTCATTTGTATAGTACTAGTATTATAAGATGTGGAGTGTTATATCCTCTCCCCCTTAGGAATATTTGTTCTCGAATGTTAGCACAATTGCATAGCGTAACCAAGTTCAACGCAATAAACGTTCCAAACACATGTACCTATTAAGGCCTGCAATTTTGGATGTTGGACTTCCTCTTTAGCTTTAAATAAGTAAGGGTATTTTCACTTCATCGCATCCTCGGCTTCCCATGTTTTTTCTTTGACTTTCTTGTTTCTCCAAAGTACTTTTACTGAAGCTATTTTGTTATTCCTTAGCTTCTTAGCTTCACGATCTAGAATAGCAACAAGTACCTCCTCATAGGTGAGATCTTCTGTAACCTGCACATCCTCAATAGGAGTGATACAAGATGGGTCACCTATGCATTTTCGAAGCATTAAGACATGAAAAACTAGATGAACCATTGAAAGCTCTTGGGGTAGCTCTGGTTCATATGCAACCTGCCCGAATCTCTTAATAATCTGATGTAGCCCTATGTAATATGGGCTTATTTTTCCTTTCTTACCAAATCTTATAACCCCTTTTATTGGAGACACCTTTAGAAATACCCAATCCCCAACTGAGAATTCCAGTCCTCTCCTTCTAGCATCCGCATATGATTTGTGATGACTTTAGGCTATTTCTAGTCGCTGCTGAACCTTAACTTTTTCCATGGCTTGTTGTACTAGATCTGGCCCAAGTAAGGTAGTTTCACCCACTTCAAACTATCCAATTGGCGACCTACATTTCCTTCTGTACAAAGCTTCATAAGGTGCCATCTCGATACTTGAGTGGTAGCTGTTATTATAGGCAAATTCAAATAAGTGGCAAATGGTCCACCTAACTACCTTTAAAATCCAATGCATAAGCTCGCAACATATCTTCAAGTGTCTGAATGGTACATTTTGTTTGACCGTCTGTTTGAGGGTGGAATGTTGTACTCAAATTCATTTGTGTCCCTAAACTCTTTTGGAAGGACTTCCAAAACTTTGCAGTGAACTGGGCTCCTCGGTCAGATATAATGGAGACTAGGACTCCATGTAGCTGGACTATCTCTTTGAGGTATAGCTTGGCATACTCTTCAGCCATATAATCACTCCTGACTGGCAAGAAATGTGTTGACTTTGTGAGTCTGTCAACTATTACCCATATGGAGTCAAACTTC
>JAOTQJ010116730.1:0-10793 GCA_025642045.1 Solanum sejunctum
AGAAGATACACATAGATAATATCACTTGAAAACATGCAATTTTCATAAAAATGGAGATTGGGCTCCATGGGTGAAAGGACCCAATGGATGATACCCACATACCTAAATTTGGGGATTCCTTGATGTAGACTTGAAGACTTGAAGCTTGAGTGGAGTTCTTGAGATCCGAAATTAAGCTTGAGACACTTGAATTTGGATGAAATATTTGGTTAAGTCATGGAGAGCTTTTTGAGAGGGTTTTGAGTAATATAGTGTTGAAAAATGGCTAAGTATATGTGCTTTCACGCATAAGTGGGCATGGGGCTAAGACCCCAAGGCCCTTGGGACAAAACAAAAAATTAAGGAAAATTCAACACTGGTCTGCATCTGGTCCACAGATCTATCCCAAAGAAAAAAATTACACTGATCTGCGCCTAGTCTGTGTCGCAGTCTGGTCGCGGATGAACACTAGATAAGAAAATTTCACAAAAATTATTTTTTGCTATAGGTCCTCTAAAATTGGGATTATACCCATTTCCTAGTCAATTTTGCACACTAATCAAGAATTAAGTCAGATTTTTGATATCATGCACGGATTTTGAGATATATAAAAATAATAATTATGGACATTTTCGAAGCACATTTTTGGGGCGTTTCAATATCTCCCCCTTGGGAACTTTCGTCCTCGAATGTCAAAGGAACATACATAAGAGAAGTAATCATGATGATTTCAACACGACATGAATGGAACAATTCCATTTAAGCATCATTTTCAAATATCTCAACATGAATGTCAAAAATCATTATAAACTTGTCAACATAAACATGAATGCATGCAAAATCACATAAGGGTTTAAACTTATGTCTTGAAATAATATAGGGGACTTAAATTAGTACCTTTGGCTTGAGTAGAGTGGAAGAGATATGGATATCTGTTTCTCATGTCTGCCTCAGCTTCACATGTGGCACTTTCAACTTATTGGTTCCTCCGAAGGACCTTGATGGAGGCTACATCTTTGTTCTTAAATCTCTTCACTTGATTATCCAAAATGGTCACTAGGACCTTCCATAGGTCAAATTATCTTCTACAACACCCACAACATCCAAGGGCACTATAGCACTTGGGTCACCCACATACTTTCTCAACATAGACATATGGAAGACTAGATGAACCATATTCATTTCTAAAGGCAACTCCAACTCATAAGCAACATTACCCACTCTCCTAAAAACATTATAAGGACCCACAAACCTTGGGCTTAATTTTTCCTTTTGGCCAAATTGAACCACACCCTTCATAGGTGAGACTTTCAAGTAAACCCAATTAGCAACCTTAAACTCAAGATCTCTTCTCCTCACATTGGAGTACGACTTTTGTCTACTTTGGTCTATTTTTAATCTCTCCTTATCAAGCTCACCTTTTCTAAGGCTTTCATGTCCAAATTCGGACCTAGCAAAGCCATTCCCCACTTCAAACAACCCATCTGGAGACTTATAATGCCTACCATAAAAAGCTTCAAAAGGAGCCATACCAGTGCTTGAGAGGTAGCTATTGTTGAAAGCAAATTCAATAAGTGGAAGATGTTGATGCCAACTAGACTTAAACTCCAAAACATCAGCTCTAAGAATATCCTTAAGAGTTTTGATAGTCCTCTCGGCTTGACCATCCATTTGAGGGTGAAAGGCAAGTGCTAAGCTTAACCTTAGCACCAAGACCTCTTTGGAAGAACCTCCAAAAGTGAGAAGTGAATTGAGCACCATAATAAAAAATAATAGACAAGGGCACCCTATGCAATCTAAGAAACTCATGAATGTACAATTTGGCACAATCTTCATCACCATATGTAGTTTTGACCGCTAGAAAGTGAGCCAACTTTGTCATTCTATCCACAACAACCTAATTAGAGTCAAAATGTTTCCTAGTATTAGGCAACCCAACCACAAAATCCATGTTGATCTCTTCCCACTTCAACGTACGAATCTCTATATCTTGGGCTAGGCTTAGGAATCTCTATATCTTGGGCTAGGCCACCTGACCTTTGATATTTAACTTTCAATTGGTTGCAATTGTGACATTAAGATATAAACTTGGCAATGTCTCTCTTCATACCATCCCACCAATACACTTACCTCAAGTCTTTGTACATCTTTGTAGAATCGGGGTGAATGGATTAGGAGGAATTATGAGCCTCCTTTAAGATTATTCCTTCAAATCATCCACATTTGGCACACACAATCTAAGTTGGTACCTAAGGGCACTATCTCACCCTTGGGAGAAAACCTCCACTTTACCACCTCTCACCAAGGCCTTTAACTCTAACAATGCGGGGTCAAGATCTTGTTTTGCTTTTACCTCCTCAATTAAAGAAGATTTAGAAACATCAACATCCTATAAACCACCATTATCAACTTCATCCAACCTAACCCTCAATCTATCCAACCGGTATACCTCTCTAGCAACCTCTTTGCCACCATCATCAATAAGAGCTAGACTACCCATAGACACCCTATTTAGAACACACTCATATCATAATTATTAAGGATCTCTAACCACTATCTTTGTGTCAAGTGAAGATCTTTTTAGGTGAACACATATTACGGACTCTTGTGGTCAGTAAACACATCAACATAAACCCCATACAAGTATTGATGTCAAATTTTCAAAGCAAATAACACGGCCGCCTATTCAAGATCATGGGTGGGATAACTCTTCTCATGCACCTTAAGTTGTCTAGAGGCATATGCAATCACCATAGCACTTTGCATCAAAATACACCCCAAACCAATTCTTGAGGCATCCCAATATGCAGCAAATCCAACCAACCCTTCCGGTGGAGTCAAGATAGGGGCAGAGACAAGCTCATGTTTCAAAGTTTGGAAACTTTTCTCATACTCATCGGCCCACACAAATTTCGTATTCTTTTGTGTCAATTTAGTCATAGGAGAAGCAATAGAAGAGAAACCATTCACAAACCTTTGGTAATAACCTGACAAACCCAAGAAACTTCTAATGTCTGATGGAGTCAAAGGTCTAGGCCAATTGCTAATCACCTCCATCTTCTTTGGATCCACCTTAATGCCCGATACCACATGTCCCAAAAACACAACCTCAACCTCTTTCAAGCAAAACTCATATTTCTCATATTTCGCATACAATCTCTCCTCCCTCAAGATTTGCAATACCACCCTTAAGTGATCCATATGCTCCTCCTCACTATGGGAATAAATCAAGATATGATCAATAAAAATAATCACAAACAAGTCAAGGTAGGATTTAAAGACCCTATTCATGAGATCCATAAATATAGCCGGTGCATTAGGCAACACAAAAGACATAACTACAAACTCAAAGTGGCCATACCTAGTCCGGAAAGCCATCTTGGGAATGTCACACTCTCTCACTTTCACTTGGTGATACCCAGACCAAAGATCAATCTTAGAAAAATGACTAGCCCTTTAAAGTTTATCAAAAAGGTCATCAATCCTAGGTAAAGGGTACTTGTTCTTTATGGTGACTCTATTAAGTGATTAATGCACATCCTAAGAGACTACCCTTCTTCTTCACAAACAATATCGATGCACCCCAAGGTGATTTACCAGTCCTTAAGAAACCTTCTCCAACAAATCACTCAATTGCTCCTTCAACTCCTTCAACTCCTTCAACTCCGTCGGGGCCATAAGGTAAGGGGGAATAAAAATGGGTTAAGTATCGAGAAGGAGGTCTATACCAAATCTATTTCCTTTTTAGGAGAGACACTAGGACGCTCATTGGGAAAGATATTAATAAACTCATTAACCACTAGAACCAACTCGATAGGAAAGACTTAGGACTCAACATCCCTAACCCTCACAAGATGATAGAGACAATCCTTACAAATCAACTTTTAAGCTTTAAGGCAAGAAATAAATCTACCCTTGACCACCACATCACGACTTTCGCACTCAATGATGGGCTCATTAGGGAATTGGAATTTACCTTATGAGTTCTACAATCAATAGATGCATAATATGCATGGAACCAATCCATCCCAACAATGACATCATAATCCACCATCTCTAATTCAACAAAATCACAAGGCAAGATTTTATGCAATATGAATACAGGACAATTTCTATAGACTCTTCTAGCAATAATGGGCTCATCAACGGAGGTAGACACTTGATAAGGTTCATACAACAATTCAGGACTAACATGAAGCTTTTTTTGACAACAAAAGGAGTAATAAAAGAAAGAGTGGCACCAGGGTCTATCAATGCATACATATAAAAATTAAAAACCTTTAACATACCTTTAAAGCACTATGCCAAATCTAGTTACCTCTAGAGGGTTATGGTTGCACACAAAGATAGTCATCCTCATAGTCCTTAGTAACCCATCGTGATCATTTGTACCACACTCAAAACATACATCCGAACCAGCTAAACAATCTCCCGAATGATGTTTCCCATACTTATGGCATGGAGGAGAAGCTTGAACACTAACACCCTTACAATTCATTTGAACATAAGAATAGTCACCAATCTTGGAGCCTATCTTGCCACACCCAACGCATGCACCTGTGTTCCTCAAACATGTGCCACTATGATTTTACCCATATTTTAGGCACCTAGGATAGGTCATCCAACCATTGTCATTGGGCTTAGCATATGGGAGCCTCCTTACAAATTACTCCTTCTCTCTTCCTTCGAGGCCACTGGGCAACCCCTCATCTTATGCCCAACACCGCCAAACTTGAAATAATTTGCAATTCCCGCAAAGCACTTTCCTTGATATTTCTTACCATACCCTTGACAAGTGGCAAAAAGAGTCCTTTTCTTTGGGAATTTGGGCATCAGTAGTCTAGTAGTAGATGAACCACCCTCAACTCAGGCTCTCTTGGCCTTTTTCTCCCCCATCTTAACATTTCAGCTCTCGAGGGTGCTACCGTTTGGTTGAGTTAGGCGGTCACAACTTTGGCCAATATCTATAGAGCATTGCAAACCTCCACATTGGAAATGTAGACATTTTCAATAGTTTAAGACATGTTCTGAAATGTAACGAGTAAGAATCGGGAATAAGCCTCACAGGACTCATCTCTTTTGCACGGCATAGATCATGAAGAAGGGAAACATTTACTAAAATGTCTCATAGCCTTTTTCTCAAGTTGTGGCATACTTCAAAACTATGAACAAAACTCTAGTAGACGCAATGTGTTGGATTCCAAGGACCATTAATAACCAAGTGCTCTGATACAAAGTTTGTCACGATCCAATTCTAGGGCCTAGATGTGACATGACAAATGGAAACTGAAGGGACCCAAACAAGCATCATATCATATCAATTACCCACATCCTTGGTCGCGGAATCAAGGTAAACAACAACAAAAGATATATAAAATGGGAAATGGGACTAAGGGAAGTCTTGATTATAATCAAAGCATAAGAGTCAAGCTCATAACAGAATAATATCGTAATACCTAATATACACCACTAAACTTGGAGTGGAGCGGGGGATAAGACATTTTCTAGGCTCACCCTCATAATGTCAAATGTTCAACACAAGAAGCCTTAAAATAGAAAAAACATAGATAGTGTCCTCAAACTTGAGGACTCGGCAAAGCTTATCTTCGAATAATCTTATAGGCACGTGGGTGATGATCAAGAGGAGCTCTGGTCCCTATATGATGATGTCATGTAGGCATAAAGTATACATTAGTACATTTCAATATACTAAGTATGTAGGATGTAATGCAACAAGACACAAGTTACTATAGTCAAAATGCATACTAATAGGTAATAGATAAGTATAATCTCAACATGGATCAGTGCTTGAAGTAAACCATGCTTGTAAATCATTCAACTTGCATAGAACATGATACATAGGCGGGAAGAGACCTCAACCAACAAGGAATAAGACCAAGCGAGTTATAACTTGAAATATGGATAATTACCCTTTATCAGTAAAGATGTGGTCTACTTACCAAGATAAACCATACTTCACCTTATGGGAACATGACCCATTTCGTTTGAAGTAACCCTTCTTACGAGAACTTGACCCATTTCGAAAAGTATTCCATTAAGAAGTGCACTAAATGGATCAACTAGTAAAGCATGGGTAAAATATACTCCTATGTTAGTATGTAGTTTGACAAAAGGAATATGAACCCATGAAGATAGTCCATGCCACATCCAATCCATCAGTGCTAAGCCTAATTCCACAAAATAATTGAAATAATCACACTATAGCAATTTGTAAGAAACATGGAAACATGACCCGAGTCGCTATAAAACATCTTTGACCTCTAATGGTGATCCTAACTTTAAAATTTAAGAATAGATCATCATCAAATATTACCTTTGCATTAACATCAAATGCCAGTAAGAGGTAAAATCATTGAAAAAGGGCTTAATCCGGCACTTACAACATTATAGACATTTTCATAAATTCAATATATTTTTGAAAGCCCAAAATTATCATAATGTTACTTGACTCATAAATCATGCAATAGATCATCAATAACTTGAGAATCCTTGTCAAGACATTTTATCAAACACTTGGTGGGTGTATAATGCTTGTTCAAAATCATGCTATTCAAGAGTGTAATAACATGAGAAAACTCAATGCAAATCAACCCACCAACATATAGTAAAACCCTCATAGAATACCTTGAAATTCATCATCAAATCTCATAATAGATCATGGTTTTATAGCACAAAATATGCATAGTCTCAATAGATAAAATCCATTCATCGTACAAGCTTGAAATACATAGTCATGTATAATAAATCAATATTTCATAAAATTCCAACATAATTTATACTCATAATTCATAATAGAAGATACCAATAGATAACACAACATGAAAACATGCAATTTCATAAAGATGGAGATTGGGCTCAATCGGTGAAAGGACCAAATGGATGAAACCCACACACCTAAATTTGGAGATTCCTTGATGGAGACTTGAAGGAGACTTAAAGCTTGAATAGAGTTCTTGAGATCTAGAATTAAGCTTGAGACACTTGAATTTGGATAAAATATTTGGTTAAGTCTTGAAGAGGTTTTTGAGAGGGTCTTGAGTGATATACAGTTGAAAATGGCTCAGTATAGGTGTTTTCATTCATAAGTGAGCATGGGGCTATGACCCCAAGGCCCTTGGGCCAAAATATAAAATTAAAGAAAAATCAACACTGGTCTGTGTTTGGTCTGTGACATGGACCATTGCAAAGGATAAATTTACACTGATCCATGCCTAGTCTGCATTGCGGTCTGTTTGTGAATGCACACTGGATAAGAAAATTTTACAAAAATTATTTTTTGCTCTAGGTCCTCTAAAATCAGGGTTATACGCATTTTCCATTCAATTTTGTCCCCTCTCTCAATCAAGAATATGAAGTCAGATTTTTGATATCACGTATAGATTTTGAGATACATAGAAATTACAATTAGGGGCATTTTCTAAGCACATTTTTTGGGAATTTTGGGGGCGTTTCAATCCATAGGATGAGAACTTGTGCAACTCTAATAGAAGTTATTCCTCAAGGTAAAAACTTCTTTGACTCTTATGGCTTTAGACCTTAAGATAGGAACTTGTCCGACTCTAACAGAACTTAGTCCACTCCTACACTTGGCGATGTAGTTAATGAGCGTGAGTTGTACTTGCTCTTACTCTTTTAGGTTCTCGATACTCTTTCCAAGACTCAAGGCTCGTAAAACTCCTCAAGTCAATCAATTATCTCAAATTACCCTTGTAGAGGCACACATCATCTCATTTAATAAAACTTTAAAGTCCTTTATTAGTTTTAGGGACTTTAACTCATCTCAATTAACTCAATTCTCATTTAAGAACTCAAGGACTTCAATTAATAATTAGGAAGAAGTCAGTTAGACAAAACTCTAGAATTCAATGATGCATACTCATAGAATCATCAAGCTCAATTAACTTAATGTCAAACTTACATCAAGATTACTATCAGCATACTCAAATCAAGGCTCTAAACTCCATCCCTAGGTTCATTATGTATAGTTTCACAAATTTAACACAAAGGGTTGTACAATAAGTAGGTCCATCAATCTCGGATGGAGCCAAATATTGACTATTTTTTGGCTTTGGAGTATGATGTAATAAAGCAAAATGACTTTTTAAAATGTCTGCGGTTCTTTCAATTGTGAAGTAGCAGTTAGTCAATGTAACTTTCGACGCTCATCATGGGTCATTTGTAAATAGTCGCGCTATGTTTTTAAACATAGGGGTCAGACTTACATTCGACCCCCCCTTACCCCGCAATGGGCGGGAGCCTTTGAGGCATTGGGGTAATGTTGTTGTTGTTGGTTGTACAATAACTCATGAAAATATAAAATTTAAGAAATCAAGATTATGATGATCATCAACATATGAAAATACATGTAATAAATAATTTTCAAGAAAAATATTCATGAAAGTATTTCAAGAAACATGTATAGGGACTCATGGACTCTTAACTCATTTATTACCATCTATGGGGCACATGGAAGAACAATCCCATGCTTTCGTTAAGCATTATATACCTGGAGTTAAGCTTTTGGGCAATCAACCTCAAAGAACTCTCCTCGATCTCCTCAATTCCTCGCTTCTCTTCTCTTCTCTTTAGCCCCAAGTCTTTTGTTAGAAGTTTTAAAGGGCTTAAGAATTAGTTAAAACCATTTTTATACTCAAAATGACCTATTTTGATCATATTTTGGGTTTAGAAGGGGTTATAAAAAGTCCAGAATGCCCCTCACAAAAAACTTAAAAACATTCAATCTGGTACATGGGTCTACAATGCGGACTAGTTGACTCAGAGTGGATCTTCGCTGAAAATTCTCCGAACGAGTTTTCTAATCCCGTCAAAAAAACATTGAACAAAATTAAGTGTTAATCTGCGGCAGGTGCGCATCATACACCTGTCGCACACTTATTATGGAATTTTTTTCACATTAGGAAAGAAACTAGCTCAACAACAATACTTAAATTTAGTCTATGAAGCCTTTATCACTATCAAGTGGTGCCAATGATAGAACCATGGCTACCTCAAATCAGAAGTAAAGCTAACTTAAGTCTAACTCTAATAAGCTAGATGAAAATAAAATAATGATCCTCCAAAGTAAAAGAGACTCACCAACTAAGCTAAAGGCTCAGATCCTTAACAATGTGCCTATTGACGATCTCTAGGTCCTGCCTTTGCACCGTAAAATTACATACAGAGTATGTAAAATGGCTAAATAAAATGAAAATACGTAGAATAATATAGAAATAACATCAACTCAAAGTGTACTCAATCAAAATGTCAAATGTCTATCTAAAGCAAGAGTGAAGAGTAGATAAGTGACCCATCAATCAATCAAACCTCATCAATCAACTCAGACTCAACTCAGTGGAACACAACTCAACTCAACTTAACTCAATAGAACTAAACTCAACTCAACTCAATTTGACTCAGAGTACTAAATGTGGAGACTATCTAGGAGTTTCTCTTGTCCGATAACAATCCCTTATGAACGAGTGATTGTATAACAGTCCTGTTGATATTGCCACAATCATTTCGTATTTGCCAGGTAAAGAATGAAGTAAATCCACTAGAAATGTAGCCTTAAAAAGTCCTCTATTGCTTTCAGGGACTTTAACTCAAGAGTGAATCTCAATGTAGCAATTTTGTACTTTCTAGGTAAAGAACGAATCAAATCCACTAGGGATCCAGCCTTAACAAGTCCTCTATTTCTTACAGGGACTTTAACTCAAGTGGGAACCTCAACGTAATGGCTCCTTACCTATGCTTGGCAACGTAGTTAATGAGTGCGAGTTAAACTTACTCTTACTTATTTTGGTTCTCGATACTCCTTCCATGACTCAATGCTCCAAAAACTCCTTATGTCAATCGATTATCTTGATTAGCCTCATAGAGGCACTCAGCATCTCAATAGTCTCATAGATACTCTTATTATCTCATCAACTCAACTCAAATGGAGCCTTTCAGCCTAACATCAATCAACTTATCAACTCAGTGTTCGTTTAAGAACCCAAGGGCTCAGATCATCATTAAGAAGAAGACATTTAGATAAGACTCCAGAATTCAATTAAGAAGACTCATAGGATCATCAAGCTTAGCCAACTCAACCTTATACTCACGTCAAGATTTCAATCAACGCACTCAAGTCATGGCTATAGACTTCATCACTATGTTCTTCATGCACGCTTTCACAAAATAACATGTAGGGTTATAAAATAACTCATGAAAAGTATTTAACTCAAAAAAATATGTTTATGATGATCATCAACATATGAAAATACATGTAACAAATATAAATTTTAGGAAAATATTCAAGAAAGTATCTCAAGAAATATCTATGAGGACTCATGGACTCTCAACTCCTCTATTACCATAAATGGGGAACATGGGAGAACAATCTCATGATTTAATTTAGCCTTACATACCTAGTGTGAAGCTTTTAGACAATCAATCCTCAAAGAACTCTCCTTACACTCCTTAAAATTGTGCTCCTCTTCTCTTCTCTTTAGACTTAGTCTTTTTCAAGAACTTAAAATAGGGATTAAATATTTTTTACGCTCAAAATAACCCATTTAGATCATGTTTTGAGTTTAGGAGGGGGTTGAGAAAGGTCTAGAATGCCCCTCACGAAATTAAAGAATAAAGTTTACTTCGGGATATGGAGTCTGTGATGCGGACCTTCTGTAAATTTGGGGTTTTTTGTTGAAAATTCTCCGAATGAGTTTTGTAATCCCGTCGAAATTTTTTTTGACAAAATTCAAGTATAGGTACGTGGCAGGTGTGCATCGGACACCTGTTGCGCACTTATT